>JAODAL010026551.1:0-56585 GCA_025379985.1 Phyllomedusa bahiana | reverse complement strand
AAAAGGAGCCCCCATGGGGAAATCTACCCTGTCTTAAGTAGTGCCCTAGAAATCTCTTACAGTCCCATCTCAACATGTTTTAATCCTCCCAAAATGTTATGTGGATCTCATCAGGGGACAAATAAGGAATACAAAATGAACCAAAGGGTGGCACAACAGGAGGAGAAGCAATGAGGTTGACACAAAGAGTATTCAGTGTAGCCTCTAAACAGTAAAACCTCTCAAAGCAGTAAGGACAACAATTCCCTATAGATGGATAGGGAAAGATGATTGTGCACAAGAGATACATTATGCACACAGAAAAACTCAAATGGCACAAAGAAATTGCACATGTTAACAGTAAAATTGCAAGGTGTGCACAGAGAATACTCAGCATGAAAATGCAGAATGTGCACGATAACAATGCAATGCACAGTGAAATTGCTATATAGGCACACAAAAATTGCAGTAGGTGGATTATATAGGCAACTATTTCAAGGCAGATTCAAAAGCAGTTTTTTTGGTTGACACCTAATGTAACTGTGCTGATAATGCCAGGAACAATGAAGAGAGCAGGCTTACGTAGTCTGCAGTGGCCCGCAAACCCTTTACTGAATAGAGTGGTGAGTAATCAGTATCACCAGTACCTAGTCTCAAGTAAACCAGCAGCCTGTGTGTCTGACACAGCTTACGGCTGTGGGTTTGTGAGAGGAGTAGAATAATAGGATGAATAATAACATTAATAATCCATACATGCAGGACTGGGACAAGGTATTCTGGTGTCCTAAGCAAATAAGGCACATAGCTCCCCCAATGGAAAAATAGAAAATTCAGTCCACTTCATGCCTACATGTCTCCCCTTCCTGCCTGGAATGAAGTGGCAACCTAGACGGTCTCCTACCTTCATCTGCCTTTTGACCCAGACCTGTGTGTATAATATTTTTATATATTATATATATAATATATATATATATATATATAATATATATTTTATATAATATTTTATAATTATATATATATATATATATTAATAATATATATGTAAGAGGACAGAAGGGATTGTGGTAGACCAGAGATATGTGTCACCAAGGACCCTGGCGTTGGTGAGGTTAAAACCTGTAATTTTCAGGTGCCCGAAAGCGGTAGGGTTGCTGACATATTTTTCTGTTAGTATGCTTGCAGAGCAAATAGTCTTTGGGTCTGGTTTTCACAGGAGAGTCATAGGTTGGGTGGGTGACTCCCTCCCACATCTTCAGGGTCCAGGCAGATTTTGGCAGCTGTATGTAAGTCTGGAGATCAGGTGGATGTGTGTAATTGATTGTCTGTGAAGCGGGGAAAGAGTGCAGCAGGAGATCCCAGGAACAGACATCCCATGCCAGTCTCACGGGAGACAAGGAAGCCTGGAGGCTTATCTGGACACAGACTGTAAGTGTCCCACACCAGACTGTGTAAGACTTTTGTTTTACTTCGTTTTGGCTGAAGTTAAGCCCTGTTTATGTTGTTGTGCGTGTTGGAGGCTGAAATAAATGCCTGTTCGCCTAAACAGTTCTAAAGTCTGGTCCTGTCTTACTGATCTAGGAATACCTCTAGACATGGTTGAAGACGTTCGTCTTCTTTATGGCCTCTCAGCAACACCTCAAACTGAATTCGGAAAAGGGTCCGTTTACAGATTTAAAGAATAAAAGCATAAAGAATGCCTCCACGTAGTGAGGTTTCATGTGTTGACATATTTCTGGAGCCCAGTTTTTACAGGATCTTGATAAAATAAAGGGGTCTAAGCTAAAAAAATTACTCAGAAGCAGAGATGAAGGCTTTACTCAAACTAAAGATGGCCCATGATACTGTATCAAACCATCCGACAAGGGGGAAACATTGAAAATCATGGGACGTCAATCCCAGTATTGTAAATGTGGTGATAGCCTCCTCTCGGTAGGTCATGCTATGAGATTTTACAAAGTGATCCCACGGAAGTATACATGCAGGAATTTAGACAACTTCTAATTGAAGCAATGAGAAACGAACTAATAGACGAGCCCCGAATTTAATTTTCTTCTCCCAAAATTTCCGACTATAGCTACATTTTACAGTCCTCCCAAAAGTACATAAGGGCCCAATCCTTTAAGAGGACGTCCAATCTGTCTGGTTTTGGGAAAGCCCTGGGCCAGAATTGTGGGGTATACTTGGACAGAATTTTGTCCCCCGTTTTTACAATCTTAACCGTCATACACGAGAGACAAGTGGATCTCCTTAAGCGTCTGGATGGTATCTTTGTGGATGGAACTACATACTTAGCAAGAATTGACGTTGAGCCCTTTGTAAACGTCTATACCCCACGATTCTGGCCTCGGGGGCTGCCTATTTTTTCCTTAAATCACGGGGTTGTCAATTTGATCTGCATAATAAATTTGTGGTTGAACGTTTGCGGTTCCCCGCTGACACGTAATTATTGTATTTGAGGGTAAGGTCTTCCACCAGCGGGGGTACGGCCAGGGGGAGTCCCACTGCACCCAGTTATGTGAATCTGTACCTCGGCTGGGGGAGACCACGGTCGGGGTTTGGCGAGCAGCCACCCCCCTTTGTTGATAAGATTGCCCTTTGGGCACGTTTCATAGATGATGTTTTCATCATCTGGAACGGGACAAACGGAAGAATTTGCAGGGATCTGAATTGACTAAATCGCAACATCTAGGCCTCAGATTCACATCAGAGATCAAATTAAAACCCAAATCTTCTTTTTAGATATAACAAATCTCCAACCCTTCTACAGGTGAATTGGTCACGAGTAATCTTTGGAAAACCAGCATCTACTAACTCACAATAGAGTGGGACAGTAATCATCCTGTCCCCCCAAGAGGGGGGAAATACCGCATGGCCATTTACCTAAGACTTAGGGGGAACTGCTCCACAAGGAAGGAATTGCTGAGCAGGCATTGGATCTCAGGAAACGGTTCCAGGTAAAGGGGCTACCCAGACAGTGTTTTGCGAGCAGCATATCGCAACGCCCTTGATAGGAAGACAGGACCTATTGTCACCTAAGGGGAGAGGAGGTAACCCATCAACGACACGAATAATAGGCACTTTTGACACCCTCTGATGAGGTGCGAGAAATTTACGCCCCCCCATTGTACATTCTTCAAATGGTGGGGGACATTAAGGACATTTAGTGACGCTCCACAGATTACCAAAAGAAGAGGTAGGAATCGCGAGATCGTCTCGTGCAAAAATCATTTTGTGGACAACAAAAAAACCCACGCTCAAAAGACCTAATGGATTTTTTTTAGGTGTCGAGAAATGCATCGCAAAGGTCCCAAATGGGAAATGTTCCACTTTTGAGGACACAGACAAGAAGAAACTGTTTACATTCGCGATTTCATCACATGTAAAACTACACCCTTTTTTTCTTGTCAATTGCGTCTGCGGGATGAAATATGTCGGCAAACCACAAACCCAACTGCGTCGACGGGTCTGCAACACCTCGGTTGAGGGGCATCAAGGGATACACCCGTAGCCAAGCATGTATGGCTTCATCATAACGGGGACATCAATTGCCTGAATTTGGGTTTGGCATTGAAAACATTAAAATCTACCATACGAAAGGGGACATTAATAAAAAACATTACAGAAGAAACGTTTGGATTGTGACGCTGAAAACATAAGCGCCTTTTGGGCTGAATGAGTCCTTGATTTTAGCAGTTACATCTAGAGTGATTTCATTTCCAGAATGTTTTTTTTTTTTTTTTTTTTTCCTTGAACATTATCAACTAGAGAGAATAAAAAGCATTTGTTTCTGTATATCCCAAAATGCCTGTGTATGTTGATCTGTATATTATATATTTCAACGATCTATTTGTGAAAAACATCCTCTTTGGGTTGCCTACTTTTTTTTCTCTTTCTTTTTCTTTTTCTTCCTATTTTTCATTTACTTTGTTAGTAGCATTGCTTCTATATGCCTTAGCTGCTTCCCACTGTCTTAGGAGTATCTAATCAGTCTTAAATGTTGCTGTTACCCCTTATTTAATCCAGTGGTTTTATTTAATACCACTGTTGATTTGCACCCTGGCCCTTTAAAACTCAGCGTGCACACATCATAGTGTGTTAGCTGTGAGCTGGGGGGCCGCCTAGCTGATTTGACTGTTGCTAGGGGCGGATCGGGTCACATGGTCGGAACTCAGGAATCTGATTAGAGGGCGCGAGATTGAAGCGCCCATCACGTCTCTCGCAGCTGCTTCCTGGGGTGTGGAGGCGCGGGCCGTACTTGGCTTTCACGGACAGTGTTGGTAACGTGCGCAAGGCGACCGTGGCGCCGTGGGGTATCGCGCCGAACGCCCCACATATGAGTGGCATTGATTGCCCTTAACCGACATCTGTGGAAGGACTTGCAAAGGTGATTTCTTATCCACCATTTGAGGTAATTCTCTATTTCAACTTTATCCTTTTTGGAAGATTGCATCGTCTTTCTCAAAGTTTACGAGATTTTTATCTCCTTTGTCTTATAATAAACTGCCCATCTAAAGGGATATTGCCATGTTTTGGTAAGATGTCGTGACACTGTATTTGGCATCAGTGAGTGTCTTGTTATTTAGACAATCACTATCGGTGACACTTTCCCCTTGTCGGTCTGTAAGTCTCCCTGTGACATAAGTTTACTTTGAGTCCAATTATCTTTTCTGGGCTATTGATACCACACTCCTTAGGTATTTATCATTCTTGTTGTGGCTGCATATTTTACTTTTATGTTTAGGTGCCAATTTGGGTGTTCATTTGAGGTGTGTGGTCGGTATTATTGGTGCACTTTCCACATCCCCCTTATCTTATACCCTTGATTTATTAGTGACTATATACTCTGTAAATACCCTTGTTTTATGATTATATAGACCCCCTGATATATCTTCTCCCTTTACAAATTTGTCCCCCTGAGGAAACCATTTTTTGACATCTTGGAGGGTTTGAAATAAGTTGGGACATGGGGGGCATAGGGTCAGATTATTGAAAGGGTTACTTCCGGAGGGAGCGCCTTTTTGGGACGATCATCCCCGTTTTTTTTGGTTTTTTTTTGGACAGGTTAGTTTCCCTTTAAAACTTTGTAGGATTTTCTATTGATGCACTCCTTGTCTGTTTCGGCCTTGTGTTTACATTTTACTCATATATTTAATAAAAGTTATTTTTTAGTTTTTTTCTCCCTATCTGATATAGTTCGCTTGCATGTCGGGAAAGGCACCATTAATGCAGAGAGCTATGTTCAGGTTCTAGAACAACATATGCTCCCATCTAGACATCATCTCTTTCAGGAAGACCCTGCATTTTTCAACAAGATAATGCCAGACCAAATTCTGCAGCAATCACAACATCATGGCTACGTAGGAAAAGGATCCGGGTACTGAAATGGCGAGCCTGCAGTCCAGATCTTTCACCTATAGAGAACATTTGGCGCATCATAAAGAGGAAGGTGAGACAAAGAAGGCCCAAGACGATTGAAAAAGTTAGAGGCCTGTGGGTTTGACATGAATGGGAGAGCATTCCTATTTCTTAAACTTGAAAACTGGTGCCCCTGTCCCCAGACGTCTATTGACTGTTGTAAGAAGAAGGGGTAAAGCCACACAGTTGGTAAAAAACGGGATGATCCCCCAAATTTTTGGGATTTGTTGATGCCATGGAAAAAGTTGAAAAAACATACTTTTAACTTTTTCATTTTTTCTCATTTTTAAACTTTTGATCTGTTTTTTGTTTCTATTCTGAATATAATATTAGAGTTGGCACCTCCAAATCTTTGCTTTCCATTTTTTATTCACAATTTGTTTGTTTTCCCAAATTTTTTTTGGGAAATTTGAGGGGGTTATATATGGGGGCCCCTATTACCTGACAAACTATATACGGGGGCCAAATAACCCCCTTTGCTATATACGGGGGAAACCATTTTTCCTCCCTATAAAAAACTGGGGGGCCAATTATTTTCCTACTAAAATTATTTGGGTCAAAATTCCCTGCCTCCCAAAAAACGGGGGACCATTTTTCCCTCCCTATTAAATACGGGGGGCCCTTTATTACCTGCCTACTATATACGGGGGCCATGAAACCCTCCCTAGCTTTTATACGGGGGGCATATCCCCTTCCTAGCTATATACTGGGGGCATTTTTCCTCCCCAATTAAATATACTAGGGCCATATCACCTACCTATCTAAAATACTGGGGGCCCTTTTCCCTTCCTATTGTTACGGGGGGCCCTATTATCTCCCTAATCTTTTCCCTTGGGGCCCATTAGTATCTATATACTGGGGGGCCCTTTTTCCCTTCCCTATATACGGGGGCCCCCCTATTACCCCCTTTAACTGTATACTGGGGGCCTTTATCCCCCTATATCTATTCTTGGGGCCCTATTAAAGTTTTCTATTACTGGGACCCCTATTCCCTCCCTATATCCCCGGGGGCACTAGTTCCTACCTATCTGTATACTGGGGGCCCTATTACCTATCTATATACTGGGGGCCATGTTACCTCCCTATCTATATACTGAAGGCCCTATTACCTCTTTACCTACCGTGGGGACCCTACTACCTTTTTTTGCGAAAAATATGGCAAATCTGTCTAATCCAATTTTCAAGGAATTTGCTCATCTCTACCTATTACTTATTCACCTACTGGGGGACCCTATTACCTATCTACAGAACAGACTGTGGGACCCTATTATCTATATACCTACTGAGGGACCCTCTTACCTATATATCTACCTACTGGGGAACATATAACCTTTATATCTACCTACAGGGGAACATATAACCTATATACCTACCCATACCTCCCAACTGTCCCGAATTGGGCGGGACTTTCCCGCTTTGGGATCCTCCGCCCGGCGTCCCGAGACAGTTGGGAGGTATCCAGATTGTTTGGGTCTGTCCCGGGGATCCAGGGCCTGTGCCCTGAATCCCCGGGACTCTGCTGTGCAGTTCACTGTTTGCGCGTCCGCGGGACGTGCAAACAGTGTCCGCGATCACCGACCGCATGTCAGGGAGTCTCTCTTCCTCACAGGCGGCCGGTGCAGAGAGCAGGGACGCAGGGGAAGCGTCATAGAGACGCTCTCCATTGACGTCACTGCCTGCAGGGGGCTGGCCCCGCCCCCTCAGCCACACTGATCAGTGCGACTGCGGGGCTGGAGCCAGCAGCAGCAGGAGGGAGGAAGAGAACACAACTGTAAGGTAAGTGTCTCTTCCTCCTCCCTGCCCCCCCACTCAGCTCCCCCCCAAAACAGCCGCTCCCCCCTGCTCAGCCCCCCCCAAAAAGCGGCCTCCCTCCTCCCTGCTCAGCCCCCCCCCAAAAAACGGCCCCTCTCCCCCTGCTCAGCCCCCCCCAAAGCGCCCCCCTTCCTTCTGCTCAGCCCCCCCAAAAGCGGTCCCCCTCCCCCTTGCTCAGCCCCCCCAAAAGGGGCCCCTCCCCCCCTGCTCAGCCCCCTCAAAAAACGGCTCCCCTCTGCTCAGCTCCCCCCCAAAACGGCCCCCATGCTTAGCCACCCCAAAAAAAACGGCCCCCCTCACCCCTGCTCAGCCCCCAAAAAAAAAACCCCCTCCCCCTGCTCAGCCCACTCAGCCCCCCCCCTCTCTTGGCACCCCCAAACGGCTCACCCCAGTCGTCCCTCCACCCTCCCTGACACCCCAAACGGCCGCCCTGCCACCCCACTCAGCCCCCCCTCCACCCTTGCCACCCCACTAAGCCCTCCCTCCCTGCCACCCAAAATGGCCCCATTTCCCCTGCTCACCCCAAACAGCCCCCTGCTTACCCCACTCAGCCCCCCTATGTGACACTCCAAATTGCCCCCTCCACCCTGCCACCCCCACTACCGCCCCCCCACCCCCCCACCCCCCCGTCACCCAAAACGGCCCCCTCTCTCTGCTCACTCCAAACGGCCCCCTGCTCACCCACAACCAGCCCCCCTTCTCCCCTGCCCACGCCACTCCCGGCCCCACCTCTGACACCCTATTCACCCCCATGTCCCTCAAATCGCCCCCTCCGCCTCCCTAAACCCCCCAAATCAGCCCTCCTCTCCCCCTGTCCCCCAAATTTCCCCCCCCCCCGTCTCCCTGACACCCACTCAGCCCTCCCTGACACTCAACCCCTTCCTCCCTGAACCAACCGGACCCTCCACTTGACCTCCCATCTCCCTATCCCCTTCCCCACACACCCCTCCTTTACTCCCTGACCCCCCCCACACTTTCCTCCCTTCCCTAAGGCCTACCCAGCTTTCCCACATGCTGAATGCATTATCCAGCACCCTGGAAAGCCGAGTGGCACTCATCCCCCACAGCAGGCACCTAGCCTTCCTGGACGCCTGCTGTGAACCATGTCACCCAGCTTTCCCAGATGCTGAATAACCTATCCAGCATGAGGGAAAGCTGGGTAAAAATCCCCCCACAGCGGGGTCCAGGAAGGCAAAGGTGATTTCTGAGGCGGAGGGGGTGCCACTCAGCTTTCCCGGGTGCTGAATAACTATCCAGCATGTGGGAAAGCTGGGTTATAAACCCTTAAACAGCAGGCATCCAGAAAAGCTAGTGCCTTCTTTGGGGATGGGTGCCATCAGCTTTCCCGGGTGCTTGGATAGCTCATTCAGCATGCGGGACAGCTGGGTGAAAACACTCCACAGCAGGTGTCCAGGAAAGCTAGGTGCTTGCTGTGGGGGATGGTGCCACTCAGCTTTCCTGGACAACTGCTGTGGGGATGTCACCCAAATTTTCCAAGGCACTGTGTAGGTGTTCAGCACCCTGGAAAGCTGGGTGACAGCCCCTACAGCAAGCACCCAGCTTTCCTGGACGCCTGCTATGGGGGATGTCATCCAGTTTTCCCGGGCACTGAATAGGCTATTCAGCATCCCAGAAAGCTGGGTGATTTCCGATTTGTAGGGTTATTGTTCTTTTTTTTTACAGGTTTCCCCTTTGGACTACGTCAGATTCGGTGGACTACGTCGGACAGCGTTGCGTCTATTTCTTTAATAAAATGGTTAATGAGGGCTGTTGTGTCGGGGAGTGTTTATTTAACTAAAGTGTTTTTTTCCTGTTTCTGTGTGTTTTTTTTTCCATTTGATTCCAGTGATAGTAGTGACGGTATCTGGATGACGCCTCTCCATTACTATCGCTGGGGCTTGGTATCAGCCAGTGGTGCTTCTTGTCGCCCAAGGCTGACACTAACCCCGTGTCACTATTGCCCCAGTATCCAACGCACCAGGGGTACTGGGAAGAGCCGGTAACCATCAGAGGTGGACCCCCTAATGTGGGGTCCACTTTGGAGCAGCTGAGGCTGGTATTTTTAGAATGGGAAGTTATCAGTAACAATGGTTCTTCCCCTTCTGATAGTATCAGGCTGCCGCTGTCCCGGGTTTTTCCCTGGCTGGTTATGGGAAATGGGGGGACCCCACGTCGTTTTTTTTTTGTGAAAATTTATTTATTAGCGAGAATCTGCACATGGGCATCAACTGTAATGATTACAGGAGGTGCCCACTGTAGGATCTCAATAAATGAAATGAATTTTCAAAAAAATAACAACGTGGGGCCCCCTGATTTCAAAACCAGCCAGGGTAAACCCGACAGCGGCAGCCTGATACTATCAGAATGAGATGGTCCATGGATACTGGTCCCTTCCTATTCTAAGATTACCAGCCCGCAGCCGCCCCAGAAGCGGATCCTCACATTAGAGGGTACACTTCTGACGGTTACCCAGCTCTTCCTGGTACCCCTGGTGCGTTGAGTATTGAGTTAATAGTGACACGGGGTTAGTGTCGGCCTTGGGGTGACAAAAACTGCTGCAGGCTGACACCAAGCCCGAGCGATAGTAATGAAGAGGCATCTTGACAGACACCTCCATTACTATCACTGGAAAAAAATGGGAAAAAAATAACACAGAAACCAAATAAAAAAGCACTTTATTTAAATAAACTCCCTGACGCCGGCCCTCGCTGACCATGGTAGTTTATAAATAGATGCTGCGCTGGTCCGACATAGTCTAATGAATCCAATAGTATTATCTTCCATTCCCTGCACCACTGAAGGTCACGGCTGTGGCTGATCATCTGGTGGTGCTGGGAATGGACCACAATCTCTGGGTGTTGGTCTTCTGTCTCCCCCCAGGAGATTCTGTTGTAAGCTGTGGCCTTTACCTCCTCTTCACCCCTGCGGCCTAGTGTCAAGACAAAATACAACCTACCTGACACTCTATAAACCCCCCGACTACTGCCTGTCGCCCCATACTCCCCTACTCCACCTATCAGCAAATGAGGAGTTTGTACAGAGGTGGGATTTGGTAGGGAGTTGATGGAAAAGTGCAGAGTCTAAGATGTTTGTGTGGTTAATTCTGCAGCGACGAGGCCGGGAGAAGTGGTCGTGGCGATCTGGAAAGAATGGAGAATGGGAACGACTCCCAACAGAGTCACCTGTGAGTCACTAAATTGTATTGTATGTCATCACTTGTCTGCAGAGCCTGTGTAAAACTGGTATCTACCCCCATATGGTCACTGCATGGTGGTATATACAGTCTGCAGAGTCTGTGTACAACTGTTATCTACCCCCCATATGGTCACTGTATGGTGGTATATACAGTCTGCAGAGCCTGTGTACAACTGCTATCTACCCCCATTTGGTCACTGTATGGTGGTTTTATTTCAGTCTGCAGAGCCTGTGTACATTGGTACCTACCACTATATGGTCACTGTATGGTGGTATTTACAGTCGTTAGGCCTGTGTACAACAAATGCTATCTTCCCCCATATGGTCACTGATGGTGGTATATACAGTCTGCAGAGACCTGTGTACAACTGCTATCTACCCCCATATGGTCACTGTTTTGGGGGTATATACAGTCTGTAGAGCCTGTGTACAACTGCTATCTACCCCCCATATGGTCACTGTATGGCAGGAATGTTGGTAGGAGTGTAATGGTTCATATTCAGGATCAGTATGGCTGTATTATTCAGCCACTATGTGATGGTGATATGTGGTCATGGTGTTGTGGTATTATTCAGTTACTATGTGATGGTGATATGTGGTCATGGTATTACTTAGTCACTATGTGGGGGTGCTTTGTGGTCAGGTGGTTGTGGTATTATTCAGTTTTATGTGATGGTGTATGTGGGTCATGGTGTTGTGGGATTTTTTCAGTTACTATGTGCTGGTGATATGTCATGGTGTGGTGGAATTATTTGATCTCTGGATTGCAGTATCATGATAATATTAAACTTGGTGTGGTCAGTAACAGTACAGGGATATTTGTTTTCCCCGTACAGCGGTTTTATGTGGTCACTGTATGACTATTATATAGCGGTATCATCCAACAGAACATTGTCTGACAGCTATTTTTATGGATCTCTGTATATACAATACATTACTTTTATATAAATATTATTTACAGACCCTAGTGGCGCCACTGTTGTGTTGGTGCTGGTCTTCTGGAGGGGCGGGGCATGATTTTGTTTGGGGGTGTGGTTATAGGCGTGTCCTGGTGTGATGTCATTTGTTTGGGTGTGGCATGATATGATGTCATTTGTTTGGGCGCGGCCAGAGGCGTGGCTAATGTGTCCCTATTTGCAATCTCTAAATGTTGGGAGGTATGCCTACCTGCCGGGAGGGGATCTATAAACCTACCTAATAGGGGCCTATAAAGGAACTCCCCATCCCCCACAGCAGGTGCCTGGATTTTCTACACAGAAAAGCCAGTTGCTGTTGGGATAGTGCGTCACCATGCTTTTCTTTACAAACCCCCATTAGGAATGGAGTTATATAAACCCTCCAGTAGGTAGGAAGGTATATAGGTGCTGGAAAAGTGAGGATTCTAAAATGTTTGTTGTTTGTGTGGTAAATTTTGCAGAGATGAGTCATGGCCGGGAGAAGTCATGATAGTCTGGGCTGGATGGAGAAGAGGAGGGAAAGTGAACGACTTTAATCAGAAAAGACGTCTCCTGTAAGTCACTAAATGTAACTGCAGTGTAATAACATACAGTATTTCTGCAGAACACCTACATACAACCAGTTTCTACCACTATATGGTCACTGTATGGCGTTAATATACGTCTTCAGAGCCTGCGTACAACTGATAGTCACATGTGGTGGTCGCATTTTGTCATGGTCTTGCAGTATTATTTAATCCTAAAATAGTAATAGTTTTGGGTCTTGGTTTTGTAGGAGGTTTTTTTTTTAGTAACAATGATTCATATGGTATATTTCCTACATGTATAGGTGTATTTTTTGGTGACTGTTATTTATAAGGTATTACGCAGTCATACTGTCACGGACGCCCCTGCGACCACTGTCCCAGGTCGCAGGCGCGTCCGTGCTCCTACACCCAGCGGAGCCCCGTCCCGCACGTCGGGTTCGGGGTCCGCTCACTCCCCCGTCCCCGCCGGCGTCCACTTACCCGGCCACGCTCCTGTCTCAGCCTGTCTCCGTCTCCAGGTAATTGGTCATTGCCGGGCACTGCTCCTATTTAAGTCCGGCCTCTTCCTGGCGGCCTTCGCCGGATCCTTGGTGTATTCCTGTTGGAGAAAGCCGTTCCAGTATTGTCTAGTCTGCCTATCCGTGTACCGAACCTCGAGCCTACGTTTACCGACCACGAACCTTGCCGCCAGCCCTGACCTTCTGCCTGTCTACATTACGAACCAGAGCCGCCTGTCCTGACCTCCTGCCTGTCCCCGACTACGAGCCTCCCTGACGATTCCGTACCTCGCCTACCCTTGGCTGCCACCGCAGACGAGCCCCGCCAGTGGAAGTGACCTGGTAGACTCCCGCCGCAGCAAGACCATCCCGCTTTGGGGCGGGCTCTGGTGAATACCGGGACCTACTTAGATTCCACTCCCTGGTGTGGACTTACGCCATCGCCTGCGGTGATCCAGTGGATCCACCTCCAGACCGTTACACATACATAGGTGAGCACTTTTGAAAAAGCAAATTTGTCATCGCTGATTTGCATTGTACGGTGACTGCTGAGGTGTTGGACAGGATCTATTTGAAATAGGCACAAAATTAGAGACAGGAACATAAGTTTTTTTCTTTGTAAAAATACATGCCGAAGTTCACAACGTGGCGTGAAAAATGGCGTGTGATTGCAGCCCTACTGAGCAAAACTGAAAACAAAGCGCCCAGGCCCCGGATATTTTAGGATCCTAGCAACGCCTCTGACAGAAAATAATACAGAAGCCGGACTACAGTTTTTTTTAAACCTAAACCCTCACTCTGTTGTCACAGTTTGCCTGCTTGCTTCAAGTTTTACACAGACATTAACCTTTTCATAGCATAATCTGATTTCAAATTGTCATGATGACCTTGCATTCTTCAACACAATATATAGAATATTACAGGTTATGAAGATTATACTGATATTATATAGTTAATTAGGTTTAAAGGGTAGAACATTAATGAGTTTTGAGCTCAACAGAGAAAGTCATTTTCAGTAAAACAACCATCAGATCTGGCTATGATGGATTGCGCACCCCCCCCAGCAGGTACATGCACATGCGACAGAAACACATTTATCACTGAGGTGGCTTAAACATATATAAACATATTTTCTTAGAAACAATGGTTAGAATTGGTGCATTACCCAGCCAGGTACATACTTATTTGCTAACAACATTATAAATACAGTGGATAGGAAAAGTATTCAGACCCCTTTAAATTTTTCACTCTTTCTTTCATTGCAGCCATTTGGGAAGATCCAAAAAGTTGATAATGTTAATTTTTTTGCCCATTAATGTACACTCTGCACACCAATTGGACACCTCTATCAACATCTAGGCAGTGAGGTGCTAATATAATCTGACGAAAGAGATTGTCCCAGAAAACCATTGACACCATCCTCTCCTTGACATCTGCAGAAATCCCCCTTTTTAAAGTGTGTGGGTGTGATCCCAGGGTAGTAAGGTGAGAAGGCCACCATGATATGAAGCAAATATACCCAACCTCTCCTCTGCACCCCTTGGTGACCACATCTGTAACATCTAACAGCTCCATGATGTCAACCTATAAAGCTCTAGAAAACTCCAGGCCCAAAAGAGTTAAGGCAGTGCTGGAAAATAATGGTGGTCACACAAAAATTCACCCTTTGGGCACAATTTGTCCATTTTCACTTAGGGGTGTACTCCCTTTTGTTGATGGCAGTTTAGACAGTTATTTTAAGGGGCACACCAAATTTATGCTGTCACGATTTGTGCATTTGAGCCTCTGTGCTCTCTCCCTGGTGGAGATCGTTACTAATTAGGCCCAGCTATAAAGCCCAGCCTCTGGCTTTGTAGTATACAGGAGTTGTTGGTATGGTATAATACTTAATGGTTAAAATGTTTAATAATGTGAATTACTATTTGCACAGTTTCCTATCATCACTGCACTAAGAAGGTTCTAGAATTGACCTCTTTTTCACCCCATTTGCAGCTACTCAAGGCCTTGGTCGGAGTAACCATAACAATACCAGGATAGGGTCAGATTAGTAGGTTCTAAAAGATATGTACAGTTATTATTCTGGGACTTTTCCCCCAGGAGTGGGTCTCTAAGGGCCTCTATCAACAGGAGTAGGTTTGCTATGGATCTCTCCAAGGGAGCTGGTCTCTGCACTGATATCCACCTTCAGAGTATCTGTATGAACAACTGCGGAGTTCTGCTTTAACCCCTCGTCTTCCCTGGCCGCATGGGAGTGGTACAAGAGATAGTGAGTTCAGTGAGGGACTGGGTTTAGGAACATCATCACCCTGCCTCGGTCAACAGACTCGCTGCAACTGGAAAGATGATTTTGTGAAGTATGTCCACTGCCATGTGCTGTACCATCTTTGCCGGGTTAAAGTAAAAAGGCCTCAGATGTTTTACCACTGTTAACTCCACCACACAAAGGATTGTGCCCTTGGGGAACTACTACCACCATCATCTCCAACAGTGCAGACCCTCTTCTTCATTGGTGACGGGCGTCGAAGGAGCACGAGAGTTGCGAGTAGCGAATTGTCTAGCCACCATGACAAGGAAGGGGGCTGAAGCGCGTGGCTTGCCGCTCTCGCCTTCCTCTCCTCTACATGCTCTCTGGGCATCTCCGGTTCACCACAACTTCATTCAGTGCCTGAGATTTTCCTGGACATGTTCTTCCTGCAGTTGCTCTGCCTGGTTATTCCTGCTTTGTTCTATGGCCACCTGGACTTTTGTTTTCTTTCAGTTTATTTGCATCTTTGTTTTGTTCTTCTGTTGCTGGTTTTCTTTCTGGAATGGTTTGTGTTAATTTTTGTATTTTTACTTTACACAATAAAGCCCATATTTTAAAGATAATTGTGTGTCTTTCGTTGGTATATATCGTAATATTGCATTGGTTGCGGCGCCTAGACATCTGCGCGCTGACATGGGCGGTTGTTGTTGAGCGTTTGCTCTAGTCAAATGTAGTGTTCTTAGATGTCCGCGCTGACATGCGCGGTAGTTACTAAGCGCTCACTGGCTTTCAGTCATGCGCAGTGTCTTCTGCAGTCCGTCGAGAAGGATTCCCGGGCGGCTGTACTAGATCACTTTTGGACATGTGCGGAGTGATTAGAGGCACACCGGAGCTTACATCCGGCAAACATCTCTCATGGAAACATGTATATTGTATCCACCATACATGTTTTGAGGTATGCAATCACTATCTTTTATTACTATACAGGTTAGGGGTTATATCTTCTATATAAGGAGACAGGTTATTGATCCAATCTGCCTCCCTCCATCACGGGTGCCATACCAGCCATCATACGTCTTTAACAGCAGCTAAGTATCTTTATGCTGTTATTTATCCATAGTGCCATCTTTGTTATCATAAATTTTGGGACTTGTTCTATCCTTTTTTTATTTTGATGTCAGTAAACTTTTTGTCCCCTGATGAACCTTCAGATTGATGGAGAAACACATTGGGATATTTTTCTTTTTTCATTTTTGGTATTTTTTGTTTGTATATTTAGATTTTTTGAGTGTACTGTTTGTGTATTTACTGTATATTTTTGAGGGAATCTGTACACTATAGTGGAGCCACTCTTGTCAGGGCGATAACCCTGCTGTCAGATTGGTCTGGAGGAGTGATGGCATTAAATTATTGATCCCCTCCTTGTCCATTATCCCTTTGATGTATTATACATTCCATACTGTTTATTTGGCATTGTTTGGACTATCTATATGGGGGGTGTATTGTATATTATATTTTAATCATAATCATTAAAAGTTATATTTTAGCTGAGAAAAATTTCTTGCAGTGACTGTCCAGCCTCCAGTGCCACGCCCGCCTGTCCAGTCTTCAGCGCCATTTCCAGCAACTATCCAGTGTTTGTTGGCAGTCTGAAAGCCCCTCATAAAAGGGAGGGTGGGGTACTGTAACGATTTGTGCATTTGATCCTGGAGGTTGAAGTTGGCCTCTGCTGTTTCTTCCAGCAAGGATACAGTTAACTCCAGCCTCTAAGCTCTCTCCCTGGTGGAACTGGTTACTATTTAGGCTCAGCTATAAAGCCCAGCCTCTGGCTTCGGTTGGGGCCTGAGATTTTCCTGGACATTTTCTTCTTGCATTTGCTCTACCAGATTATTCCTGTTTTGTTCTCTGGCCACTTGGACTTTTTTTTTATTTTCAGTTTGTTTGCATCTTTATTTTGTTTTTCTGTTGCTGGACTCTGTTTTGCCCCTTAAGTCCACTTGGATCCACCCTCTTAATTTTAGGTTTTCTTTCTGGGACGGTTTGTGCTAATTTTTGTATTTTTATTTTATACACTAAAGCCCATTTTTATCAAAGTGTCATATCTTCAGTGTATTCCCATGAAAATATATAATACAATATTTACAAAAATGTGGACCCATCTGTAGTCATTTATACTGCTTTTTGGATACTTTAACTCAAACTTCAACTTCAAAATAGAGCAATTTATTTTTTGTTTTCGCTCTTTCTTCCCCGGGTTCCAAGAGCCATATTTTTTTTCTGTCTACATAGATGTATGAGGGCTTGTTTTTTGCGGGACAAGATGTACCATTGACTGTACTATATAATGTACTAAGAAGTCCTACAAAAATTTCTTGTGGGGTGGAACATGGACAAAAAAGAAACATGTTTTACTACTTTAAAAAATGAAAATCTTTTTGTTAAAAAATACCAAAAACCTTTTTTATTTTTCTTCCTGTAGAGCTGTGTGTTTGTTTTTAGCAGGGTGAGGTCTAGGTTTTTTTGGGAGTGTACGTCTATGTGCCTTTTTGATACTTTTTTATTCCATTTTTTAGGTGGAATAATTAAAAAAACACAATTCTGGTGTTCGACTATTTTTATTACAGCATTCACTGTGCAGGACAAATAACAAATATATAAAAGTGAGTACACTCCACAAATTTCTATAAATATTATATACCGTATATACTCGAGTATAAGCCGAGTTTTTCAGCACAAAAAAATGTACTGAAAAATCTCTCCTCGGCTTATACACGAGTCACTGTCGGCGCTCGGGCGCTGTGATGGCCCGTGCGCCAACAGGGACGCTTCAGCTATATGCGACTCCTCAGGGAGCGCATATAACTGAAGGCCGAGTGAGCGCACAGTGTCCGGGCGCTGCGCTGGCCCGGGCACTGTCCGCGATCCCTTAACCTATATTCGACTCCTCCGGAGCGCATATAGGTGAAGGGATACCACTGCGGGGCAGAGAGCGAGCGCTCCCTGCTCCGCAGTGGTCTCCGGGCGGCCGCCGACTCGCGGCCGTCCGGAGTTTCCGGCACAGGCAGCGTGTGTCATCACGCTGCGTGCCCGGCCTGATGACGTCACCCGCCTGTGCCGAGAAGACCGAGGAGCGCGCCCGGGAGACGGAGCAGCGGGGATCTAGGTAAGTGATTTATTTTTTATTTTTTTAAACTGCCTACAGCTGCCTATACCTGCCTACAGCCGGCCCTATACCTGCCCTATACCAGCCTACAGCTGCCTATACCTGCCCACAGCCGGCCCTATACCTGCCCTATACCTGCCTACAGCTGCCTATACCTACCCTTTACCTGCCTACAGCTGCCTATACCTGCCCTATACCTGCCTACAGCCGGCCCTATACCTGCCCTATACCTGCCTACAGCTGCCTATACCTGCCCCTATAACTGCCTACAGCTGCCTATACCTGCCTACAGCCGGCCTTATACCTGTCCTATACCTGCCTACAGCTGCCTATACCTGCCCATAACCGGCCCTATACCTGCCTACAGCTGCCTATACCTGCCCTATACCTGCCTACAGCCGGCCCAATACCTTCCCTATACCTACCTACAGCGCCTATACCTTGCCCTATACCTGCCTACAGCGGGCCCTATACCTCCACAGCTGCCTATACCTGCCTACAGCTGGCCCTATACCTGCCTATAGCTGCCTATACCTGCCCTATACTTGCCTACAGCTGCCTATACCTGCCTACAGCCAGCCCTATACCTGCCTACAGCTGCCTATACCTGCCTAGAGCCGGCCCTATACCTGCCTACAGCTGCCTATACATGCCAACAGCCGGCCCTATACTGCCTACAGCTCCCTATACCTGCCTACAGCCGGCCCTATACCTGCCTACAGCCTGCCCTATCCGCCTATACCTGCCTACAGCCTGCCCTATACCTGTCTACAGCCTGCCCTCTACCTGCCTATGGGGCCATCTCCCTGCCCATTACCTGCCTATGGGGCCATATACCTGCCTATTACCTGAGTATGGGGCCCTATACCTGCCCTATATCTGCCTACAGCTGCCTATACCTGCCTATTACCTGCGTATGGGGCCATATATGTGCCTTTGGGACATATACCTGCCTATACCTGCATATAGAGACATATATCTGCTCAAAATTGCCTGTGGGGGACATTAAACTGCCCATGTAATTTTATTGGTATCCATTTTTATTTTTAAAATTCACCCGTAGCCGCTGCGTTTTCCACCCTAGGCTTATACTCGAGTCAATAAGTTTTCCCGTTTTTTGGGGCAAAAGTAGGTGCCTCGGCTTATACTCGGGTTGGCTTATACTCGAGTATATACGGTATCTCTACATGGGATATCCTCAAATGGAAGATGTAGGAGTGCAAGGTCTTCAACATCCACCAGCTTTGTGATGTCATCAAGGAGGAGAGGAAGAGGATTCCAGTGGCAACCTGTGAAGCTTCCCTAGTGATTCCCTCATGCCAAAGGTAGAAGCAGTGAGAGGAAGAGGATTCAATTGGAACAAAATGACCCTGGAAGGAACATCCTTAGTGAACTCCATGCCCAAGAGAATTAAGGCAGTGCTGGAAAATAATGGTGGCCATACAAAACCTTTTTTTTAAAATTTCTCCATTTTCACATAGGGGTGTACTCACTTTTGTTGCCAGCAGTTTAGACATTGATGGCTGTGTGTTGAGTAATTTTTAGGGCACTGACTACTTTACATTGTATCAAAGTGTCATATCTTCAGTGTTCTCCCATGAAGAGATAATATAATATTTACAAAATTGTGAGGAGTGTACTCACTTTTGTATATACAATATATTTTGTATTAGATAAAATTTTTATGGACACAGTTATGTTTAGTTTTTCATTGTTTAATTTTTTCATATCTTAATTGTAAAAAGATTTTTTAATTACATTTTTTCATTTATTTTAATATTTTCTTCTTTTTACTTAAACATTCAGATTTTATTGATTTCCTATTACACTCTGCCTATGAAACCTATAGATGTACAAACAAGGCAGCCACGGAAGCGTTCGTGAGGCCTATGGCTGCTGAACTGCACCTAAAGATCATGTCACAGGTGGGCTAGTCAGGGGCTGTTATGGACCACAGTCCCACATTCTAATCATTTAGACTCCGAGGCCATCTTCCTTAATTATTAAATGACTAGGATCATAGATGTTTCTAACAGCCAGCACACACCGTGTCTGGAGCGGGCTCAGTGAGTAAGCATACTCCATGCCTTCATCACACATTTTGGTCATAAATATGCATCCATTTGCATGAAGGGATCTATATGGTCTGTATTCCTCAGCTCACTTAGCTGCTGGCATACACAGTTGAGTCACGTCGTTATAACCACTTCATACTAGCAATGTTGACAGCAAATACAGTAGCTTACGAAAGAAGTCATGTGTTGTGATTTAGAATGAGTGAGGTATAAGGTGTGCAATAGGCTGAAAAGGACAATCTATCAGAGTTGCAGAAAGGGATGATCATTGCCCTTTAGGGCCCTTTATTTCTAAAACTGCACCTTGTGCCTTGCCTTCTCCAATGAGTTAAATTTTCTGCTTCATTGAATGGATGGACGGTGGCATATCAGGGGGGAGACACCAGAGGACAAACACCCTGCAACTACTGCTAGAAGCACACAAGCTGGAAGTGCCAGTGTTATGGTCTAGGGAATATTTTCATGGCATTCTCTGGGATCACTTATCTCAATTGACTTGACTAGAAATGTCCAACATTGGTTGGAACAAAATGACCAAGACTTCCAAGTTCTGCCCTTGCCCCCATAGAAAACTTTTAAATGGTAACCCCCTACCAGCCCCACCTTTGGCCATGGCCCTTTAACAATACCTCTTATTCATACTTGCCAACTTTTAAAAATGCCCATCAGGGAGATTTGTGTAGCGTGCAACCCCAAAAATGTGCGTGGTCCCTCTCCTCTTTATATCAAGTCTTACTCCCCTCACAGATCTAGAAGAAAGCTAATTGAGGGGTTTAGCATTACCCAGCTTTCCTGGACATTGGATAGCCTATTTAGCATCCAGGAGTGTTGAGAGAGGGTGCCAAACTGTTCCTGAACCTAAACCATTACACTACTAACAAAATATTTCCACCATACAGCGACCAAATATTGGTATACACCATTGTACACGGGCTCTGCAGACTGTATATTATTACCATGCAGTGACCATATAATGGTAGAAACCAGTGGTACACAGACTCGGCAGATGTTTAAGTGATTACAGTGCAGTTACATCTACAAAGTCACCAGAGATCTCTTCTATTACTGGAATTGTTCTCGTTCCCTTTTCTTCTGCATCCTGTCCAGACCGCCGTAATGACTACTCGCCAGTCTTGATTCACCCCTGCAAAATCTACCACGCAAACATCTAAGAATTCCAGCACTTCCTTACCTATGTCCACCTTTGTACAAACACCACATGAGGTGATAGGTGGGGGGTTATGGTATGATAGGTAAAGGGGAGTGTCAGGTGGAGGTGAGGGGCTTATTGAGTAATAGGTGGAGAGGTTTTGAGGTGGTAGGTAGAGGTACTACAAGAGGGCTATGGAGTGATTGGTGGGTATTTATTTTGTGTTGGCACTAGGATGCATAACAAAATGGTGGGGGAGGGGTGGGAGGGAGGAGTATAGAGCACATCTTATAGTCTTATAATCTCCTTGGGGTGGCAGAGGAAAATCCCTCTTCAGATCATGTGGCTGTGGTCTGTACCCCTCAGAATAATATTGTGCAGCTTGGACTTGTATCTTTACTCTGCTGAGTAACTCCCTCTAGACATACAGTTTATGATATTTGTGTTTTGCACAGATTGTATTAAGGGGTTGTCCACTACAAAGATTAAGTAATGTGGACAAAAATCAAGGATGACTCCTTGGTACTAATTGCAAAGGCTACGGTTTTAGAGACACGGCTCGTTTTACATGTCTGAACATGTTTTTATGGTCAGGGAAGCATTCTGTCCTGCCCAGGTCTGCACATGCAAAGAAGGCAGTTAAGAGGAGGCAGGAGTGTGTATTGGCAAAGGAGAGAAGATAGAGAATACATCACACAACCCCTGCATGTCCATCCACGCTTCTTCTTGCCTCCAATTACAACATCCCTCCCCTCCTTTATAATGCCTTTCCTTTGCATGTGCACGACCTGGGCCGGTCAGAATGCTTCCCTGACCAGTCAACAAACACCGTTGCTAAGCACATGTAATCCAGGCCGTTCTCTAAAACCGTAGCACTTTGCCAATAGTAACAAAGGACGTACATCGGTAGATTTTTGGTCCCCACAGTTTCAACTATGATCTTCATAGTGAGACAACCCCTTTAAGCATATACATGTGCATACTCTTTGTCATTTAAATATCAACAATATTTGAGTAATTGTGTATAAAATGGCATGCTCCCAGAAAGTTTCTCATAGAGCCAATAACATGTATTAAACGTACATCTTCATATTATGCGTCATGGAAACACTCACTGACTCAGACAGAACTCGCTGGCTCCTGAGTTATCACCTGGAAGCCTTGCCAAGCTATAGCGCTCTTGCTCCAAACCGCGATCTTCTATGCTCTTTACTGAACCTGGATGTGAAACACCTCTGTTCGTACGACTAGTCCTCTCGTCAGCTATGAGTGAATGGCACTGCGCCTGCGCAACGTTTCGGGGCGGTCCCCTTTCTCAAGCTCAGCTACGGTAAGCATGTCTGTGGTTTAAATACCCATATGTATTTAACTCTTTATGTATTGGTTGCTCTCTAACCCAGTTTACTCCTGTATAACCACATATGCATTACCTATGCTCACTCTTATCTCCTTATTTACAAAAACACTTTCCAGTTACATTCCTCGTTTAAGCCCGACGGGCTCATAGCCTCTAATCTCGATATCCAATAGACCTCTCTTTGAAGTAACCATCTTTTTATTTCTTCCTGATCGCTGCCCTCTATTCCATCTAATATTCGCCATTTTAACTCAGTATTGTTGTGGCCAAAGTCTAAGAAGTGTTTGGCTACTGATGTTTCCCCAAATTTTTTTTGATGTGTCCTCACTTTCCTTACCTACTATTTGTCTAGATTTGAACAACCTGATTTGTGACCGATGTTCGTTGATTCTAGTCTTAACTTGTCGGCTTGTTTGTCCCACATAAACTTCCTCACAGGGACATTTTAACATGTACACTACATTTTTCGAGTTGCATGTATAGAAACCTCTACTCGATATCTTATAACCTTTTGTAGGATGATAAATATGTTCACCTTTAATAATTCCTGCACAGTTCTGACAACTAAGGCAAGGGAACGTGCCTGATTTTGGAGTGTGCAAAAAACTTTGTCGTGATTTTTTAGTTTTTAAGTCAGAATGAGTGACCATATTTCCTATTGTTTTCCCTTTGCGGTACACAAATCTAGGGTTGTTCAAAAATAGTTTTCCATACTTTGTATCACTCTGTAAAATTTTCCATGCCTTCACAATCGCGTTCTTAACCAACCCTGCATGATCATCATAAATAGTAACGAAATCAATATGGTTTTCATCGCCTCTGTTTTTAGGTTTCTCCTTTCTTGTTTCTGCTCTTGATATCTTACCAACTTCGTTGACTACTTTGGTAATAAACTTTATTGGATATCCTCTATTCGCAAATTTTTCCACCATATTTTTTTGATTTCTAAGATATTCTTCATCTGTGGAACAAATTTGCCGCATTCTTAAAAATTGCCCTTTGGGAATCCCTTTAGCTACATTTGGAGCATGAAAGCTATCATAGTGTAGCATGTTGTTGCGATCTGTTTTTTTGCTAAACAATGTAGTTTCTAGTTTATTTCCTTTATGTATTGAAACATCTAGATAGTCAATTACACTCTCTGCCTTTGTAAGTGTGAACTGTAATAGAGGATGGATTTGATTAATACTTTTATTGAACTCTTCTAACTCAAATTGGTTGCCCTGCCATATTAAGAATACGTCGTCCACGTATCTTAACCACAAGCCAATGTATTGGCTATATGGTACATGGACGATATACTCTGTCTCAATGTGTTCCACGCACATATTAGCAAAACTTGGGGCGACAGTGGAACCCATAGAGGTCCCCTGACGCTGCAAGTAAAATTTATCTCCAACCCTAAAATAGTCATCTTTAAGGATAACTTCCAGCAGGGACATCAGAAAAGCAATTTATTGATTTGTTAAATTTGCGTCATTTTTTATGTGTTCCCTCACAACATCCATTCCTGGATCTGTAGGTATGTTAGTATAGAGACTCTTGATGTCAAGGGTACATAGCATCGGGGCTTGACTGGCATCAAAGCTCTCCAACTGACCTAACAGGTCATTTGTATCCTTAAGACATCTTGGTAACTTTTTGACGTATTTTTGCAAGAATTCATCCACATATGCTGCAACCGGTTGTAACACTGACCCTATCTCTGAGACTATAGGTCTTCCCGGGGGGTCTTTTAATGTCTTGTGAATTTTAGGGACCAGATAAAGCAATGGGGTCCTAGGATGTTCAACAGTAAGTAATTTTTTGGTGTTATTATCTATAATTCCAGATGTTTCTGCCTCTGCTAAGATTTGATCTATTTTTATTTTAACTTTTTTTGTGGGATCAGTAGCGGAGCATTGGTATACCGCAGTATCTCCTAGTTGTCTCTCAGCTTCTTTCAAATAGCACTCTTTATCTTGTAAGACGATTTCCCCTCCCTTATCCGCTTTTTTTATAACATCCTTTTATATACATCCTTTTGTAGTTCCTTTAAAGCTTGATGTTGATTTTTAATTAGGTTATACTACGTTTTTTAAAAAAATCCATTTTTCTTTTACTTCTTTTTTGACAACCTGCTCAAATATATCTAATGTAGGATTATTAATTTTTTGGGTCAAAAGTACTTTTTCTGTATATCTTATTAGGTTTTCCTATTTTCATCAGTTTTTTTCTCACTAAATATCATGCGTAGCCTGATCTTTCTACAAAAAAGATAAAAATCCTTTTCAAATTCAAAAAATTCAACATTTTTTTGAGGAATGTAGTTAAGTCCCTTATTCAAGGCTTGTCTAGCGGGCTCCGTAAGGGATTTGGACGACAAATTGAAAACGAGATTGTCTATTTTTTCTTTGCGGCAGTCTTTTTCCCTTTCTTTACGCTTGCTTGATCTTCTGACTTTCCACTGCTCGTACTTCCCATTTCTTTTGCTTCTGGTAAAAAAGATTTATTTCTTGATCTTAGCGTCATGCAGTTACTCTCAGACATTTCTGATTCGGACGATGTCCCTTCTTGCATTTTTTTATTAAAGAATTGTCGTCGTTGGTATCTTTTTTCTTTTGCCCATGTATACACACGATCCTGTTGATAATCCTTGGTGTCTCTCTCGAATTTGGGTAATTTAACCATCATCATTTGTTTTTTCATATTTGCGTTGATGTCTGAGTTTCTTTTAACTCCATCTCTATTTTTTCGATGTCTTCCTGTAATTTTCTTAAGGTGAGTTGTATGTGTTGTACAGTTAGCAGCATCAAGTCCAGTGAGTACCGGTTACTAATCGCATGCCATTTCTCAATATAGTTGCGATCTTCTTGTAACAAGATTGGCATTAGTGGACTCCTTAAACCACGAGGAATGTGTTGTACTTTGAGATACTTGGTCAGCGTTGAAGCATGTAATCTTAGGTTTAGTTCTTTTTTTCTCAGATTTTCCAACTTTTTACTGAGATCAATGTGCGGGGAGCCACTTTCAGTGCTCCACCCCAAACCAGCTTCTTCTGTTTGTTTAATTATGTCTGACCGTTCAGCATCTGAGAGGACTAGGGTCTGGGCTTTTTTATCAGTAGTAGTGTTGAGTGATTATTATCGATAAGTGAATCGGCACAAGGTTTTTGGTGATAGGTTTTTTTAGATACATGCGATAATTTAGGTTAAAATCTCGTGCTTCATCTATTAAGATTGCGCCTTTTGCGCTTCCTGTAATTCTGGCAGCCAGCAAATCAGATTACAGAATAGTGCAGGATGAGATGTTGTGTGCGGTCGTCATGACTGGGATGTGTATGGTTGCGATTGGCTGGAAAAATTCACTGACCTCGTTTTTAATTGATACAGCGTTTCATGTTCAGCTACAGTGTCTCTCTGCGTCTCAGAGCAGAAGGACGTGCGCTCTGCTTGTGTCCAAACAGATCGCGAAATTATTATATTTCTTCTCAGAGAAACCTCTACTATTAGCTGTGATCCTTACATTAGTTAGATTAGAGATGGAAGATTTTATATAGTTTAGTTAGTAGAATTATAAAGAGCATTTACCGCTGTATAGTCACTCTCGGGGGGGAGTGGAGGGGGGCTGACCCGGGCGAACACAGACAAGCTCTTTAAGATTACTGGATAAACGTTCACCAAGGACTTTGGGTAGACCATTGCAATAGCTTTATTAACTGTTTTATATTGATTTTTTAACTGGATTATTGGGCAGCCTGTACTTATTGGATACTAAATCATTTTATAGTAACTGCAGGTCTCTTGGTTTAGGTGCAAAACTCCACTTTTATTTATCAGTTTTACATTTAAGATTAGGTGTTCATTTTTCTATGTTTGCCATTCCACCTTGTTGATTATCCTCCTGTGTACTTAAAGTAGAATCCTGCAGTCGAGACAGTTGATAGGTGCCAAAATTACCTGGTTAATATCCGAATAAAATTTCAAGTACGCGTTTTTTGACTTTGGCGCACTTCGCGTGGGGCTTTGTTCTTTGAGGGCACCTTGCACTTAAATAAATATGTGCGTGAATACTGCATTTTTTTACGTCACACAGGGTGAATTGATAGGTGCCAAAAAATACCTTTATTATCGATTACATTTCCGATACGTGTTTTTTAACTTTGGCGCAGGCCAGCTTTGTTGATAGATCTACTTTGCAGTTAAATTTGAATACAGGAAATTTTGTAGTCACCAAAGGGTGAATTGATAGGTGTCAAAAATACCTTTTATATCGATTATACTTTATAGATACGTTGTTTTTTGGCACTTTTTCCAGTCAAGATTTGTTGATAGAGCCACCTGTGCAGTTAAATTGATCCTGCAATTGGGTTGTTAGCCACAGCGTGAATTGATAGGCGTGCCAGAAAAATACCTTTTATTATCCGAATAAATTACATGATACGTGTTTTTTTACTTTGGCGCAGGCCAGCTTTGGTGATAGATCTACATTGGCCAGTTAAATTGAATACAGCTTATTTTTGTTAGTCACCACAGTTGAACTTGATAGAGGTGTCAAAAAAATACCCTTTTATTATCGAATACATTACAGATACGTGGTTTTTTGCACATTTTTGACCCAGTACAGATTTGTTGATAGAGCCACCTCGCAGTTAAATTTGATCCAGCATATTTGTGTGTTTCCACAGAGTGAATTGTGAGGTGCCAAAAAAATTCCTTTTATTATCCGAAACATTACAGATAGTGTTTTTTTTCTTTAGGCGCAGGCCAGCTTTGTTGTTAGATCTACATTGCAGTTAATTTTGAATACAGCAATTTTGTAGTCACCTAGCAGTTGAATTGATAGGTGCCAAAATATACCTTTTATTATGCCGAATATTACAGATACGTGGTTTTTTTACTTTGGAGCAGGCCAGCTTTGTTGTTAGATCTACTTTGCGTTATATTATTCCAGCAATTTTGTTTTTGATGTTGAGGGATTTTGAGAATAGCTGTGATTTTGCCGTCGTCTTTTAATAGAGATCTTTCCAAAACTCTCATAACCTTCTCAAATTTGTATATTTTGATCATTGGTGCGAAATTCAGAGTGGTAAGCTAGCAAGAGGGGGTAGGACATGGAGGTAGAGGTACAGAGAGTCGGTGCTCCTTTCAGTGCTGGCATAACAACATGAATGCCAGCGGATCATCAGTTGCAGGACCGGTCAGCCTGCATCGCTGGGGTCAGGGCCCTGGGACCTGTGAATTCAGTAACGAACAGCCTCGCCAATCTGTCACTTCAGTGGGTAATGAAAACCTGCATCCAGCTGTCTTACACCTCCTCGTCCTCCCGTCACGGCACAAATGTCGTCATCAGCAATCTCCAGCAATCCGTCCACACATGATAAGAAACCCAAATGTCAACTCGTGTACCCACCACTGTGGATAATCCATTTTCTCTGAAGTCCTCTTTGATGACAAATGCGGGTGGGTCAGAAGGCATGTTAAATGGTCAAGTGGCCAAAGAGGGGATGTAGTTTCTCTGTCTCTGCGCCCAGTTTTGACTGCCCTATTCTCAAGGAGGGGAGAAGGAACCGGTCAATCGCGAAAAAAAATAAATTCCCGGCCGGTCGCAAACGCGTGCAAGTCCCTCTTGTTTCCTTGTAGCGCACAGCTCCTGGATGCAGATGTTCAAGGACGACTGGAGGGTCACCTGTGTTGATGATGATGGTTGGACGACAATTGCGGTTCCAACGTGGTCTTTTCAGCAGAATTTTCTTGCGAGGAGCTTCATCACTGAACGAGGAGGAAGCGATGGGGTAGTGTCAGTATGGATTTCGCTCTCAAATAAGGGAGAGGGCGGTCGTAAGAAGTCCGCTGATATGATTCCGTCAGAACTCGGTCAGCGCAAACCCCGCTCCTTCGTTTATCCGCCGTCAAAAAGGTTCCAGTGAATTCTCATGCCCACTAGGGCCACTTTGGTCCAAGCCTATATTTCACCCCAAGCGATTGTTCATAGGCCCACCTTTGCCGTGTAAACGCTTATAGGTAGATTGGGCAAGATCTTAGGTGGTTAACACCACCAACATGTCTAGGTCAATATGCAAGCCGAATGCATGTGTTGAATTGGAGGCCAACACTGGCCACAAAAAAATCCAGGTCCGACCGCCGGGCCTCCAACCACTGTCCACACCCTCTGTCTCCGCATCTCCTCTCAGGCCACCACCATGCGGTCCTCAGCTGCCCATGGCTCTATGAAATCAGATTCAGGGGATCAGCCTCCGCTTCAGCATCCACCGTCGCCCGAGTACCACCAGCACAACCAGAGACCACCTTACCCCTTAACTTCAGTCAGTTTGATTGTCCTGCATGCCGTACAGCGGCCAGTCTTGCTGCCAGCCTTTCTGTCTCCCAGGTTGGGAGCAGATTGTAATATCACTTTTACCCAATCCATCACCAAAGCACAAATGCCTGAATGTCGGCATTGCCAGGCTTTTGGCCTTGGAAATGTTGCCTTTACGTTTCTGGTGGACCAGATGGGCTTCCGCCACGTCATGGCCTGCCTGCCCCCAATACCAGATGCGATGCTGGCATTTCTTTGCTCAGAGAAAAAGCCGTTCCTGCCATGGGCCGCACGGTCATCTAAAATGTCAAGTGCGTTTGTGTCTGCATCTGTGGCCGGAAAAGTCCACTGACCACGTACACATGGTCTTAGTAAGCTCGGCACAGGCCGTATATCGCTTATGCCAGCTCTCTGGGTGGCTGGGGGTGGCTGTAACTGGGGTGAACTGGTGGCTCTCTGGCTCGGCGCCGCTCTTCAAAAACCGCTGGGATGGTGCAGGGTGTTTTCCTCCAAGGTCCTCTGGGTGGCATCCAGGTTGCCTGAGAAACCAGGACGTGTTGAAAATTAATATGTCTTGGAGACCGTTACACACAAAGGTCAGGGTGTGGACGGCTCTCCGCAACGTGGGGATGCCGAAGCGCTGGCTGGGTGCCAAGAACCTTGTTGCCTGGCAAAGTGGTGTGCGATTACGGGTGAATTTCTGGTGGCCGCCCTGATAGATCGGTAGGATGGAGCACATCCGTGCCTGGCAACTTGTCATGATACATTGTCGTCCAGAAACTTCTTAGAGCTACCCGGGTCTGGACTGCATGATGAGGAGGAAAAGGCTCGAAGTCTAAGTTCGCAATTCCGCGTCGCACCCTGTTCATCCCGCCCCTGGCTGCGTTTTGCTGCGTCAATGCTCGGCCTCCCGTCACCGTGCTCATTGTTGGGAAGTGGCAACACGCTGGAATTCCACACTCCACATGCTCCAGCGATTGTTGCAGCAGCAATGCTTTACGCAAGTACGAAGTCGACACATGGCCTGAACAAGCAGCGGTGCGGAACCTCGGGGGGGGTGTTGAGCCACGAGAGTGGAGGAAGGTGAAAGAGCTCTGCACCATCTTGCCAGTTTGGAAGAAGCCACAAAATGGTCTCGTGCGGACAATGGCCCTTGTCAGCATGAGCATTGTTGTGGATCTTAGTTCTGGAACGATCGTTGGTACTCTGATAACTACAGGTCCATGCCAGCGACAGCAAATCCACAAGGCCCGACAGTGTCAACAATTTACTCGGTCTTCATTAGGCAGTGGGTCGGGGTCCAGGGCTAGTGCAAATGTGTGGCGCATCAGCTCTCAGGGTGCATCCTCTCAGGAAGTCGGCTGTGTGATGCTGTGCCGTAGGCACGCTGAGGGGGGAGGAGGTTTTCCTAGACAACGTTGTTACCGTATGTTCCTGCTTGCTTGGAAAGTGGTTGGCGGCGAATTTGTGCGGAGGAGAAGATGAGGAAGATCTGTTTGATAGTGCACCCCTCGAACCAGCAGGTTGGGAATTCAGGTCAATCTCTCACATGAGTGCTTTGGAGCTTCATTTCCTCCTACATGCTTTCCTCGCCATTAAGGCCATCAAAATGAAAAAAAACATGTTAATGGGTGGCCACCCTCCTGGATCACCGGTACAAACAAAACTCAGCACTTTCTTCCACTCACCCATATAGAAGTAAAATGCAGGAAAATGGTAGACCTTGCTGATTAATTCATCTGGAGAACATTCTGTTGCGTCTGCATTCACGTTCCCCAAATGTCACGGTGGATACTACATCGGCAACGTGACTGACAGTAGAGTGCCAAGTAGGCGTAGTGGCAGCAGAGGCAAGGTGGACTCAGATAGCATAATGGGTGACCTCTGGCCCATCTGTGTTTTCCACCTCACCATCGCATGCAAGGCAGTGCACAATCCATCACAACAGTGATCAGCTTAAGATCAATGGTGCGACGACTATCTGCTCCTCAACACCGATGTTTTTGGAAGTGTTCCGGACACAATTGACTTTTGGGTATCCAAAATTGGACGATTTGGACCGAGCTGGCTCGTCAGCCAATAGAGGTGTTGTCCATGCATAGCAGCCAGTGTATATAGAGCGGACCTTCAGCACAGCTGGGAGGGAGTCATTAAGTCAAACGCTTACGGCTTTCTACAGTTATTTGTGGATAGTTTGACTTTCATCAAGTTGATACAAGGCTTTGATCTCTGGTGATGTTGTGGCCCCATTGCAAAGGTCACCGATTAGTCTGCTGGTTCTACTTCACATTCCTCTTACAAACTGTATGGTCCATCTTGTAAATTGTTTTTTTAAAATTATATTTCTTAATGCATTTTTTATTCTCTTTTCCCAATCAGGTCTTTTTGCTGGTTTTGCGTGTGTGGTGTCTGTAAAAGGACAGCAAGGTTTCTTGACAACACCGTAGTACTTTTTAATCACTTATCTAGAAGTTTTCGCATTTTGTCAATGTGTTTTGAGATCATGTTGCTGTGAGATACAGCTATAAATTATGGTAATTTAGAAACTGAATTGTGGCTTTTAAGTGGCATTTCTCCCTCACAATTTTAATAGTTGGCTGGAGAAGTCATATTTATAATTTTTTGGGGTCATGTAGCTGTGTAGGATACGCAATAATCATGGTCCTTTGGAACAGAAATGTGGCTTTTTAAAGTGGCCAATTTCTCCCTCATACAAATTTTAATAGTGGCTGAGAATGTCATATTTTTAATTTTTTCGGGGTCATGTAGCTGTGAGATGCAGCAATATTCATGGTCCTTTGGACAGGTAATGTGGCTTTTAAGTGGCTATTTCGCCATCATACAATTTTTTTTAGTGGCTGAGAAGTCATATTTATAATTTTTGGGGGTCAGGTTAGCTGATGAGATACTTCAGATTTATCATGGTTCCTTTGGAACAGAAATGTGGCATTCTAAGTGACTTTTCTCCCTCTACAATTTGTTCAGTGGTTGAGATGTCTTTTTTATAATTTTTTGGGTCATGCTGCTTTGTATTGCTGCATTACTACAGGTCCTATTATAAAAAAAAGTGGTTTCTGAACGATCATTTGGCTTCTTCATCTAATTGTCCAAAGTGGCTCAAGGGGTCCTGCTTTGAATTTTTGGGGCTTTGCCTTTGAAATGCAGCATACTACACGTCCAATTATAAAAAAAAATGTTGTTTCTAACAGACATTTGTCTTCACATTGTCCAATGTGGCTTCATTGGGGTCATGCTTTGTTTTTTTGGGGCCATTTTGCTTCGGAAATGCAGCTTTATATACAGGTCCTATTATTTAAAAAAGTTTTGTTCTAAACAGACATTTGTTCTTCTCAATTGTCAAGCGTGGCTCAAGGGTGTTTGGTGCTGTCAGAATCGGAATAGGTAGGACATTTAATGGACACATATTGCAATATTACATTGTTTTTGCAAGATCACTTTTAAATAGCTATTCAATCCCTGTATTGAAGACAACCCATTTAATAAATTAAAAAAAAGAGAAATAAGACATGTGGGATTCCTTCCTATTTTATAAAATGTGTGTTCTAGAATTAAACTACTAAATACTTGAATGTACAAAATAGCTGGTAAAATAATTCCTCTGAATTGTACAAGGGAGGTACGGAAAAACTTGACAAGATGTAGTTATTCAGAGGACATGGGATTATGGTAGCTACGGAACAGTGAACAAAGTACAGAGACAATTTCCTCCAGCACGTGAGTAACAAATATGAAAAAAGAATGTTCCAAGTAAAAAGGGGCACCTGGGTGGAACAGGGTGCGTTAACCACCAGTATTTACAAAGGATGCTCAATTGGTCCGCACTCATTCGAGGGGCAAGCGCTACCCAGGACAGGGACGTATATGTCCAGTTGTGAAAACTAAAATGGTGGTTGAAAGACTCCTTTTCGGCACACTTTTGATATGGGGGTCAGACAGTTTTAATGGTTCGGTTTGCAGTAGCAGGACAGATATATTAATGTCCAGTGAATATATATTGGTGGGTCATTTACTCCTTTTCCGGCTCTTTTTAATTTGGGGGTCAGACAGAGTTTACTGGTCATTTCGCGGTACAGGTCAGATATAGTCAATGTCCAGTGAAACTAAAATTGGTGGTTGAAAGACTCCTTTTTCACCGGCACTTTTTATATGTGGGGATTCTTGCAGGTTTGGGGCTCATGCTGTGGCCCAGGACATGTATTGTCTATGTCCCATGGTCAACTAAAAATGGTGGTTGATAATCTTCCTTTTTCACGGCACTTTTAAATCTGGGGGTACTCTTCAGTTTGGTGGCTCATGCTGCGTTACAGGACAGGGATATTCAGATGTCCCAGTTCAAGTAAAATGATGTTCACTAATCATTCGAACATTCTGGCACTTTTTTTATTTTGTGGGCTGATGCAGGTTTATAGGGTCATGCTTGGTCGGTACAAGACAGCGATAGGTTGATTGTTTGTGTGATTTTTTTTTACTGTGGCTTTATATCTAAGTGTTTGTCTTTAGATGTAGCTCGTATCTTTTGACTGTTGTGGTTGTTAATTCCAGCTTCTCAGCCCTGTTTTGGGTGTAAATGATATGAGGTGTTGTTGATCTCCCATAGATTTTAATGGTCATCGTACATATTCGATGTCTCACACTATCGAACTATCTGGTCGATGTGGCAACGCACTAATCGCTCTAATCACTAATCAAGTAGCCAAGCTATATTATTAATTTGATAATTTTTAAAGCAGCTATTATTATGACCTATACTTGCCAATTCTATTTAATTGTGTATCAGCTGCAAAATATCTATTTCACACATTATAATGCTGTCCATCATAACGGGTTGTCATAAACCTTCATTCTATGTATGCTATATACTCTTGGACTGTAGTAAACTTTTTTTGTGGGACCCTTCTTATGAGACACGTAGTTTTTATGCAATTATTTGTGTTTATTGCACAGTTTATGTACTTTGGCATTTACATTTGAGCATACTCTTTGTTCATTTTTATATGATCAACATTATTTGCTGTCAATGGTGTATATAATGCATGATCCAGGAAAGTTTCTATAGAGCCAATTAAAATGTATTTAAACGTACTCTTCTCATATTAAGCTGTCGTTGGGAAACACTCTCTGAGCTCAGACAGAACTCGCTGGCTCCTGAGTTATTCAACTGGAAGACTTGCCAAGCTATTAGCGCTCTTGCTCACAACCGCCGATCTTTCTATGCTCTTTACTGAACTATGTTGTGAATCACCTCTGTTTGTACGACTAGTCCTCTAGTCAGCGATAAGTGATTGGACAACTGAGCCTTGGCATGTTTCGGGGGCGGTCCCTTTCTCAAGATCAGCTATAGTAAAGCATATTGTCTGTGGTTTAAAATACATTATATGTATTTATCTCTTTTATTTGGTTTGTTTTTTTTTGGTTTGCTCTCTAACCAAGTTTACTCCTGTATTACCACATTGGCATTACTATGCCTCTCTCTTTTCTCCTTATTTAACAAAACACTTTCCGTTTCATTCACCCTCGTTTAAGCCGATGGGCTCATTAGCCTCTTTATCTCGTTATCCAATAGTCCTCTATTTGATAGTAACCGTCTTTTTATTTCTTCTGATCGTGCCCTCATATTTCTTCTTAATATTCGCCATTTTAAATTCACTATTGTTGTGGCCAAAGTCTAAGATGTTGATGGGTTTTTGTGTTTGGCTACTTGATGTTTCCCCACATATTTTTTTGATATGTCCTCTCTTTCCTTACCTTATATTTGTAATAGATCTAGTTACAAACCTGATTTGTGTGATCCGTTGTTCGTATGATTCTAGTCTTAACTTTGTCCGGCTTGGTTTGTCCACATAAACTTTCTCACAGGGACATTTTAACATGTACACTACATTTTTCGAGTTGCATGTATAGAAACCTCTACTTGTTACAAGAAGATCGCAACTATGTTGAGAAATGGCATGCGATTAGTAACAGGTACTCACTGGACTTGATGCTGCTAACTGTACAACACATACAACTCACCTTAAGAAAATTACAGGAAGACATCGAAAAAATAGAGATGGAGTTAAAAGAAACTGACAGAACATCTTACATCCACTATTTACATGAAAAGGAACATGAAAGCGCAAATATGAAAAAACTAAAAGAACAGATGATGACGGTTAATTACAAACAAATTACAGAGTCGTGAGTCACCAAGGATCTATCACAAACAGCGATCGTGTGTATTCATGGGCAAAAGAAATAAGAATACCAACGACGACCAATTTTTTAATAAAAAAAAGCTAAGGGACATATGTGCCGAATCAGAAATGTCTGAGAGTTAACCGCCTACATCATGACGCTAAGTTCAAGACAATTATTATTTTTTACCAGAAGCAAAAGAATTGGGAAGTTACGAGCAGTGGAAAGTCAGTAATCAAGCAAGCGTAAAAGAAAGGGAAAAAAGACTGCAGCAAGAAAAATGACGTTACGTTGTCAATTTGTCGTCAAATCCCTTACGGAGCCGATTAGACAAGCTTTTGATTAAGGGACCTTAACTTCTTTTCCTCATAAAAATGTTATAATTTTTTGAATTTGAAAAGGAGTTTTATCTTTTTTGTAGAAAGATCAGGCTACGCATGATATTTAGTGAGAAAAAAACAGATGAAAATAGGAAAACCTAATAAGATATACAGAAAAAGTACTTTTGACCCAAAAATTAATAATCCTACATTAGATATATTTGAGCAGGTTGTCAAAAAAGAAGTAAAAGAAAAATGGAATTTTTTTTAAAAAACGTAGTATAACCTAACTAAAGATCAACATCAAGCTTTAAAGGAGCTTCAAAAGGATGAGGAAATAGTTATAAAAAAAGCGGATAAGGGATGGGCAATCGTCTTACAAGATAAAGAGTGCTATTTGAAAGAAGCTGAGAGACAACTAGGAGATACTGCGGTATACCAATGCTCCGCTACTGATCCCACAAAAAAATGTTAAAATAAAAATAGATCAAATCTTAGCAGAGGCAGAAACATCTGGAATTATAGATAACACAAAAAAAATTACTTACTGTTGAACATCCTAGGGCCCCATTGCTTTATCTGGTCCCTAAAATTCACAAGACATTAAAAGACCCCCCGGGACGACTTATAGTCTCAGAGATAGGGTCAGTGTTACAACCGGTTGCAGCAAATTTAACAAATCAAAAAATTGCTTTTCTTATGTCCCTCCTGGAAGTTATCCTTAAAGATAACTATTTTTAGGTTTGGAATAAATTTTACTTGCACGACAGGGGACCCTATGGGTTCCACTGTCGCCCCAAGTTTTGCTAATATGTACGTGGAACACATTGAGACAGAGTATATCGTCCATGTACCATATAGCAAATACATTGGCTTGTGGTTAAGATACGTGGACGACGTATTTTATAGGCAGGGCAACCAATTTGAGTTAGAAGAGTTCAATAAAAGTACTAATCAAATCCATCCTCTATTAGAGTTCACACTTACAAAGGCAGAGAGTGTAATTGACTATCTAGATGTTTCAATACATAAAAAAGGAAATAAACTAGAAACTACATTGTTTAGCAAAAAAACAGATCACAACAACATGCTACACTATGATAGCTTTCATGCTCCTAATGTAGCTAAAGGGATTCCCAAAGGGCAATTTTTAAGAATGCGCCGAATTTGTTCCACAGATGAAGAATATCTTAGAAATCAAAAAAATATGGTGGAAAAATTTGTGAATAGAGGATATCCAAGAAAGTTTATTACCAAAGTAGCCAATGAAGTTGGTAAGATATCAAGAGCAGAAACAAGAAAGGAGAAACCTAAAAACAGAGGCGATGAAAACCATATTGATTTCGTTACTATTTATGATGACCATGCAGGGTTGATTAAGAACGCGATTGTGAAGGCATGGAAAATTTTACAGAGTGATACAAAGTAGGGAAAACTATTTTTGAACAACCCTAGATTTGTGTACCGCAAAGGGAAAACAATAGGAAATATGGTCACTCATTCTGACTTAAAAACTAAAAAATCACGACAAAGTTTTTTGCACACTCCAAAATCAGGAACGTTCCCTTGCCTTAGTTGTCAGAACTGTGCAGGAATTATTAAAGGTGAACATATTTATCATCCTACAAAAGGTTATAAGATATCGAGTAGAGGTTTCTATACATGCAACTCGAAAAATGTAGTGTACATGTTAAAATGTCCCTGTGGGAAAGTTTATGTGGGACAAACAAGCCGACAAGTACAGACTAGAATCAACGAACATCGGTCACAAATCAGGTTGTTCAAATCTAGACAAATAGTAGGTAAGGAAAGTGAGGACACATCAAAAAAATTTGGGGAAACATCAGTAGCCAAACACTTCTTAGACTTTGGCCACAACAATAGTGAGTTAAAATGGCGAATATTAGAAGGAATAGAGGGCAGCGATCAGGAAGAAATAAAAAGACGGTTACTTCAAAGAGAGGTCTATTGGATATCGAGATTAGAGGCTATGAGCCCGTCGGGCTTAAACGAGGAATGTAACTGGAATGTGTTTTTGTAAATAAGGAGATAAGAGTGAGCATAGGTAATGCATATGTGGGTATACAGGAGTAAACTGGGTTAGAGAGCAACCAACACATAAAGAGTTAAATACATATGGGTATTTAAACCACAGACATGCTTACCGTAGCTGAGCTTGAGAAAGGGGACCGCCCCGAAAAGGTGCAGTGCCATTCACGCATAGTTGACTAGAGGACTAGTCGTACGAACAGAGGTGTTTCACATCTAGGTTCAGTAAAGAGCATAGAAGATCACGGTTTGGAGCAAGAGCGCTATAGCTTGGCAAGGCTTCCAGGTGATAACTCAGGAGCCAGCGAGTTCTGTCTGAGTCAGTGAGTGTTTCCACGACGCATAATATGAAGATGTACATTTAATACCTGTTATTGGCTCTATGAGAAACTTTCTGGGAGCATGCCATTTTATACACCATTACTCAAATATTGTTGATATTTAAATGACAAAGAGTATGCACATGTATATGCTTAATACTAATCTGTGCAATAAATCACAAATAATTGCATAAAACTACGTGTCTCTAAGAAGGCAGTTTACTTCAGTCCAAGAGTATATAGCATACATTGATTGAAGGGGTGGACACCCGTTTTTGGACTGCATTTTATGGTGTATTGATATTTTGCTGCTATACACATTTTTTTGATTGCAGCTTGGACTTGTACCCTGCACCCTCAGAAGATCAGTCAAAGACATGATCTTCAGGGGGTTCAGGAGATCGAATTCTTTCTGGTAATTTTTTTTTATGTTTTTATTTTTTATACAGGTATCACCTTTGGACTATGTCAGACTCATTGGTTGATGTTGGACCAACATTGGACTGATTTCTTTAATAAAATGATGAAAGAGGGCTGTTGTAAGATAAAAGTTTTTTAGAATGTTTTGTGTCCGTTCTTTTCTCCATATATTTCCAGTGTTAGTATTGGAGAATCATTTTTATCAATGAAGATAGATCCGCTCTGGGTTGAATAAAATAATTTCTTCAATACTTTATCTATCCAAATATGAGAAAGTGGACATCACACGACGGGTAGTTTGCAAGGATAACAACCAACGCGTTTCGATCTTAAACAATCTTAATCATGGTTCAAACATTATACAACGTGACAAGATTTATATACAACGTCATCATCCTACGGCATCCTTCAATAAACTTTATCAACAACAAACAAATAAGAACAATAAAAACAAAAATGTTCATGTCATCTAAAAGGAGAAAATCTATATCATCAACTTTATTTCACCTCAATAATGTAAGATTAAGTCTGATCTATAGTTGAGACCATTCGGATGGGAAGTGTTTAGGCATAAAATCCAAAAGGCTTCTCTGTTCAACAATGCCCGTCTCCAATCGCCACCTCTAACTGGCTTTTTAACTCTTTCAATCCCTGAAAATTTCAAACATGTTATATCTAGTGTTGAGCGATTACGTTGGCTATCGACATCGGTCGATGGTCGATAGTCGTCCATCATCGACAAGATATTCGATGGTCGATGATAGATGATCGCCCATGACCATTAAAGTCTATGGGAAAGCAACAACACCTTCATTCTTACACCCAAACAGGGCTGGAGAAGCTGGAATTAAAATCCACAACCGTCAAATGGATACGTTCTACATCTTAGGCAACACACATAGGTTATAAAAGCCACAGAAAAAAAAGTCACACACCATTCACTATCCCTGTCTTGTACCACAGCATGACCCTTAAACCTGCATCACCCACAAATTAAAAAGTGCCAGAAGGCAGTATTATTTGAACCATCATTTTACTTGAACTGGACATTGACTATCCCTGTCCTGGAACGCAGCATGAGCCCCAAACCTGCATGACCCCCAGATTAAAAAGTGCCGGAAAAAGAAGTCTTTCAACCACCATTTAAGTTTCACTGGACATAGACTATACCTGTCCTGGGCCACAGCATGAGCCCCAAACCTGCATGACCCCCAGATTAAAAAGTGCCGGAAAAAGAAGTCTTTCAACCACCATTTAAGTTTCACTGGACATAGACTATACCTGTCCTGGGCCACAGCATGAGCCCCAAACCTGCATGACCCCGAGATTAAAAAGTACCGTAAAAAGGAGTCTTTGAACCACCATTTTAGTTTCACCGGACATTGAATATACCTGTCCTGGGCCACAGCATGAGCCCCAAACCTGCATGACTCCAGATTAAAAAGTGCCGGAAAAAGGAGTCTTTCAACCACCATTTTAGTTTCACTGGACATATACTGTCCCTGTCCTGGGTAGCGCTTGCCCCTCCGTATGAGTGCGGACCAATTGAGCTTCACTTGGAAATACTGGTGGTTAATGCTCCTGTTCCACCCAGGTGCCCTTTTTCTTGGCATTCTTTTTCTCATTTTACTCAAGGTGCTGGAGGAAATTGTCTCTGTACTTTGTTCTCTGTCCGTGCTCCATACTTCATGTCCTCTGATAACCTACATCTGTCAAGTTTTCCTGTACCTCCCTGTACAATTCAGAGGAATTTTTTTACCAGCTATTTTGTACATGCAAGTTTTTTAGTAGTTTAATTCTAGAAAACACATTTTTAAAATAGGATGGAATCCCACCATGTCTTTGTTTCTCTTTTTTAATTGTATTAAATGGGTTGTCTCAATACAGGGATTGGTAGCTATGTTAAAGATCTTGCAAAAACAAGTAATTTTGCAATATGTGTCCATTAACAGTGTCATAACTATTCCTGTTTTTGACAGCACCATCACCCTTGAGCCACTCTTGACAATTTTGAAGAACAAATGTCTTTTTTTTTTTTATAATAGGACCTGTAGTATAGCTGCATGTCACAGCAAAATGCCCCCAAAAATTCAAAACATGACCTATGAGCCACTTTGGACAATTGTGAAGAACAAATGTCTGTTAGAAACAAAAATTTTTATAATAGGACCTGTAGTATAGCTGCATGTCACAGCAAAATGCCCCCAAAAATTCAAAACATGACCCTTGAGCCACTTTGGACAATTGTGAAGAACAAATGTCTGTTAGAAACAAAATTTTTTTTATAATAGGACCTGCAGTATTTGCTGTATTCACATTTAAGTGCAGGGTGCCTCAATGAACAAAGCTGTAGTGCGCCAAAGTGAAAAAACATGTATCTGAAATGTATTCGGATATTAAAAGGTATTTTGGCACCTTTCAATTCACCTGTGGTGACTACAAAATTGCTGTATTCACATTTAAGTGCAAGGTGCCTCAATGAACAAAGCTGTACTGCGCCAAAGTGAAAAAACACGTATCTGAAATGTATTCGGATAATAAAAGTTATTTTTGGCACCTATCAACCTGTGCTGACTACAAAATTGCTGGATTCTAATTTAACTGCAAGATGGCTATATCAACAAAGCTGGAATGGGCAAAATTGAAAAAGAACACATATCTGTAATGTATACTGATAATAAAAGTGGAGTTTTGCACCTAACAAAGAGACCTGCAGTTTCTAGAAAAGATGTGTATCCTAATCAGTGTCGGACTGGGGGGTCTGGGGCCCACAGGGGAATTGATCTTGGGGGGGCCCACCCTACTGTACATGAAAATGTTACCGACCTCTTAGACATAAATGCGCCCATTTTACCACATAATACAGAGTGCAAAACAGAACTGTATTGTGTAGTACAAGAGCAAGTTAGTCACACATTTGTCAGTCTAACACATCATAGACACAGGGATAAGTAGCTCCATCCATATCCCCCTCCACCCACATACAATATCCCCTCCACCCACATACAATATCCCCCTCCACCCACATACAATATCCCCACTACAATCAGGGACACATCTACGCTGCCACTATACATGCGCCGATATATCCTACAACACCGCCACATACAGACCACATAGAGGTCAGACACCAGCTCAGGTATAACCTACAACACCACCATATAGAGGCTACATAGAGGTCAGACACCAGCTCAGGTATAACCTACAACATCTCCATATAGAGACCACATAGAGGTCAGACACCAGCTCAGGTATAACCTACAACACCACCACATAGAAGTCCTACACCAGCTCAGGTATAACCTACAACACCACCATATAGAGACCACATAGAGGTCAACACCAGCTCAGGTATAACCTACAACACCGCTATATAGAACCACATAGTGGTCAGACACATGCTCAGGTCACCATCACATTACAATATAAAAAATAACCCCTGAAATCAGGGACTCACCGAAGACATCTTGACTGAGGAGTCGTTCTCTTCTCTTAGGAATCGTTCTTAGTCCCATTTTCTTCTTCACCGTATCCACACCGTCATGATGACCTTGCCCGGCCACAACTCATCCCTGCAGAAATTACACACAAATATCTTAGAATCCTCAATTTTCCAGCATCTCTTTACCTATTCCCACCTCTGTACAAACTAACCAGGGGTGGGAGAGCGGGTACAAGCCTAGTATCCTAAAGGGTTGGAGGGTGGGGAGAGGCCCCAGGTAACTAGATAGGCGCTATTTAGGTAGGTAGATTCTCGCTGGATAAGTTGGTAGGCCAGCCCCAGGCAGGCTGGTGGTTACCTAGCCACAGGTTGGGTAGGTAAATAGCCCCAGGTAGATAAGCAGGGCCGCAGTTAGGCAAGTTGATAGGCTACAGTTAGGTTGGTGGACCCCAGTTAGGTAGGCTGTAGGTAGGTGTTGCTGAGTTCCAATTAGTTAGGCTGTAGGTAGGTGGTTTCCCCCAGTTAGGTAAGCTGTAGGTAGTTAGGGTCCCCTTATATAGGCTGCAAGCAGTTAGGGACCCCTTTTAGGTAGTATAACAGGCACTTAGGGCCTCCTGGGTAGTTATACAGGCAGTTAGGGTCTCCTTTAGGTAGTATAACAGGCAGTTAGGGGGTCTACCTTTGGGTACTATACAGGCAGTTAGGGGTCTCCTTTAGGTACTATACAGTTAGGGGTCTCCTTTAGGTAGTATACAGACAGTTAGGGGTCTCCTTTAGGTAGTGTGCAGGAAGTCAGGGCCCCCCCTTTAGCTACAGTGTAGGTAGTCAGAGCCCCCTTAGTATTTAGGTAGCCAGGGCCCCCTTTAGTAGTCAGGGCCCCCTTTAGATAGCCAGGGCCCCCTGTAGGTAGCCAGGGCCCCCTTTGTAGAGAGGGCCCCCCTGTAGGTAGCCAGGGCCCCCCCTGTAGGTAGCCAGGGCCCCCCTATTGGTAGCCAGTGTCCCCCCCCCTAATAGCCAGTGGCCCCTTGTAGCCAGTGTCCCCCCTAGTAGATAGTGTCCCCCTAGTAGCCAGTGGCCCCCTAATAGCCAGTGGCCCCCCTAGTAGTCAGGGCCCCCCTAATAGCCAGTGGCCCCCTAGTAGCCAGTGTGCCCCCTAATAGCCAATGTCCCCCTAGTAGTCAGGGCCCCCCTAGTAGCCAGTGTCCCCCCTAATAGCCAGTGGCCCCCCTAATAGCCAGTCCCCCCTAATAGCCAGTGTCCCCCCCTAGTAGCCAGTGGCCCCCCTAGTAGCCAGTGGCCCCCCTAATAGCCAGTGTACCCCCTAATAGCCAGTGGGCCCCCTTTGTAGTCAGGGCCCCCCTACTAGCCAGTGTCCCCCCTAATAGCCAGTGGCCCCCCTAGTAGCCAGTGTCCCCCCTAGTAGCCAGTGTCCCCCCTAGTAGCCAGTGTCCCCCTAGTAGCCAGGGCCCCCTAGTAGCCAGTGGCCCCCCTAGTAGCCAGTGGCCCCACTTTGTAGCCAGTGGCCCCCCTTTGTAATCAGTGGCCCCCCTAGTAGCCAGTGGCCCCCATTGGTAGTCAGTCGCCCACCTAGTAGCCAGTGGCCCCCTTAATAATCAGTGGCCCCCCTAGTAGCCAGTGGCCCCCCTTTGTAGCCGGCGGCCCCCTTTGTAGCCAGTGCCCCCCAAGTAGCCACAGGCCCCCCTTTGGAATCAGTGGGCACCCTATTAGCCAGTTGCCCCCTTTTGTAGTCAGTGGCCCCCTTGTAGCCAGTGGCCCGCCTTTGTAGTTAGTGGCCCCCTCTAGTAGCCAGTGCCCCCTTTGTAGTCAGTGGCCCCCCTAGTAGCCAGTGTCCCCCCTAGTAGCCAGTGGCCCTCCTTTGTAGTCAGTGGCCCCCCTTTGTAGTCAGTGGCCCCCATTGTAGTCAGTGGCCACCCGTTGTAGCCTGTGGTCCCCCTTTGTAGTCATTGCCCCCCCTAGTAGCCAGTGGCCCCCCTAGTAGCCAGTGGCCCCCCATTGTAGCCAATGGCCCCCCTTTGTAGCCAGTGGCCCCCTTTGTAGAGGGGCCCCCCCTGTAGGGGGCCCCCCCAGTAGCCAGGGGCCCCCCTGTGCAGGGGCCCCCCTAGTTTCAGGGGCCCCTAGTAGTCGGCCCCCCAGTAGTCAGGGGCCCCCGTAGCCGGGGCCCCTTTTTCCGGGGCCCCCCTTTGTAGCCGGGCCCCCTTGTGCCGTGGCCCCCTTTTTTGAGCAGGGGCCCCCCCTTCCGTCCCCCCCGTCCCTGGCCCCCCAGTGCCGTGGCCCTTCTTTGTGATGGCCCCCCTTTTGTAGCCAGGCCCCCCCTTTTAGTTAGTGGCCCCTTAGGCCGTGCCCCCCTTTGTAGTCAGTGGCCCCCCTAGTAGCCATTCCCCCCCTTTGTACCAGGGGCCCCCCCTTTTGTCACTGCCCCCCCCCCTTTGTAGTCACTGCCCCCCCTAGTAGTCAGTGGCCCCCTAGTAGTCGGGGGGGCCTCCCTTTTCGGGGCCCTCCTTGTGTCGTGGCCCCCCTTGGTCATCCCCCCCCTTTTGTCAGGGGCCCCCCCCTTTTTATAGGGCCCCCGTAGGTATTTTTGAAAAAAAACAAAAAAACAGCCACTTACCTTGCTCGGTTTTTCCCGCCCCGGGCAGGCCCGGGCGCCCCCGTTGCCGTGGCCCCTATGCCCCCTGCTGGCGGCGCAGTAAAGTGACGTAACCGCGCCCCCTACGCAGCGTAGGGGCGGCGCCGGAGGTGGGCCTTTCGTCTTCACCCCTCCCGGGGAGATCCTAGTACCCGATGCCTCCCAACAGCCACCCGTATTTTTTACTTGCATGAAGAAGGAAAAAAAACTCAAACGCGTTGTCTGTAGATAGAGATATGGCTTGGCAAAAAACCTTTTTGCTTTCTCAAGCTCGGTGGGTAAAAAACTTTAGGATTTGTTAAAACCAACAGAGGGGCCTGTGGGTTCTCAGCCCCTTCCCAAAATGCCTTGTGTTTCAATGAAAGTGAGGGCGAAAAGGCAAAAAAAAAACTCTACAAGCCTTTCGTTCGGTGCTTCCTAAGGAGAGACTTCCCTTCCTGATCCGTTTCCTCCCACAACCAGCCAGTATTTTTCCCACTCTGCACTAAAGAGGGACAAAAATCCCGAAACAGCGTTGTTGTGTGAGAGATAACTTGGCTAAAAATTTTTTTTCTTTTCAAGACTCGGTGGGTCAAAAGCAAATTGGGATTTTTTTTTACAACCAACAGAGGGCGTGGGGGTTCTCAGCGCCTTTCCCATAATGCCTTTAAATTGCGAGCAAGAGAGGCGAAAGGCAAAACAAAAACTCCTACAACCCTTGTTCGGTGCTCTCCTAAGGAGGATCTTCCCTTCCTGAGCTACCCGATGCTTCCCACACAGCCAGCCAGTATCTTCTCTACTCTGCACTGAAGAAAGACAAAAATCCCGAAACAGCGTTTGTCTGTAGTGAGAGTATACTGGCTTGGCTAAAAAAATCCTTTTTGCTTTCTCAAGACTCGGTGGGTCAAAAGCAAATTGAGGATTTGTTACAACCAACAGAGGGCGCTGTGGGCTTCTCAGCCCCTTTCCCATAATGCCTTGTGATATGCAGATGCTAAGTAGAGGGCGAAAAGGCAAAACAAAAACTCTACAAGCCGTTCGTTCGGTGCTCACTATAATTAGTAACAAAAGTTGGAACATCGGGGGGCGTGGCTTGGACTTGCATGGAGTGAGTCGCATCTGAGGAGAGCTCCGTGGAGGACTTAACAAAACGGCACAAAAAAACCCTTATTTGCCACCTAACATACCAGGACTGGATCCAGTACTGTTCGGCATCACCCACATCAGCCAGAAGTGGAAGCGGAACCCGTGTCCGGCTGCTGACGGGACACCCAGCACCTCGGCTCCCTGACCGCCATTCAACTTCACAGAGCCCGCCTGCACGCCTGCAAGCCGCGACAAGACTCACCAGAGGACTTAGCCCGAAACTGTAGCAGACGAGACCTTGCACAGCTTCCACCCGAGCAACGCCGGCATCCATCTGCGCTCCTTCCCCGGCGAGATTGTGTGGCAGGTTGAGCACACGGAGCTTCGCCCAGACGCTCGAGGTGACTGGTGTCCTCCTCTGCCTACCACGGAACCCCAGCAAGCACCAAACAGATAAGTGTTCCTTACTACACATCTGGGCCCTCTATCTGCACAATTCTTCAAACAGCTCAATACAGAGCCTCCCTTGTAAATTAGCTGTGCAGCGCCAACAGTTCCTGGGACAGACAGCAGCTGCCACATGGCTGGGGCCATCTTACCTTTGTGTGGCCTCCATTTTCTCATCCCCTGCCCTGCCTTATTCCCTGGGGAAGTGCTCTGCACAGCTTCTCACAACAGCCTTCTTCCTTCTTTAGGTCTTTTGTGCCTTCCACAATCAAGAGGCACTTTATAGAATATCTTTACTGGTAGTGGAATCAATCTGGGGATCCCTTCCTGCCCAACTGCCTATACGGTGCCTGCACATCAACACAGAACTTTAAGTTTTCACTACCGTCTATTCCTTCTATCATATGCAAAGATAGTGTGAGTGAGAACCCCAAGGAACGCTACTACCTGCTCACACATAACATCAATAAGCGTTTACCCACAGAAGTGGGCAATTATATCCCACTACCTGGCCTGGTCTGCTGGACTTTCCTTGGCTACCTATAGACTGCGCCATACATACTTATGTTATTCCCACTTCCCCACAGCAGCAAAGTGCTGATTGGATACGAGCTGTACTCTGGCCTTCTTTGATGTCAATAGGCGTCAGTTGTTGATCTACCTCCAGTTTATGAGCTCTGTCTAGACCTAGACGAAGAGAATATACCTTCAAAAAAAAAGTGCACAAGCCGTGACTACAACTCTCAAATGGGTGGCAACTCAAAAAAATCTGGCAAATCCCAACCTACCAAATTAACAGAATTTTTCCAGACTCTGTCTACGCGCTCTCAAAACAGAGACAGACGCACTTCATCCCCATCTCTCTTTCAAGCTTCATCCAGACAAGATTCTATAGACATGGAACATCAGCAGCCAACAGAGTCCTTCTGCACCTCAGAACATACGCTTCAACGTCTATTCTCTTCATTCAGAGAATCTCTCCAAAGTGATTTTAAGCAGATGATGGGAGAATTCAGAATGGACATCCAAGCACTTGTTTCCAGAATGGAACACGTCGAGAAGAAAATGGCAGAATTCACGACGTCCCACAATCTCCTTATAGATGCCAATGCAGCGCTAGAGGACGAGGTCCAAAAGCTATCATCTAAAATCCTTGATTTAGAAGACCGCTCCGGACGCAACAACATACGTCTCCGTGGTGTCCCTGAATCGGTCACGCCAGATATGCTATCCCAATTTCTAACTGACTTAATGGCCGGATCCACAGATTACCAAAGCCTAAACATCTCTCTCCCTCCTTACCTAGAGATGTAATCGCCAGAATACACTTCTTCAAAACCAAATAACTCTTCCTTAAAGCCATCCGAAACTCTTCTAACTTACCAGAGAGATTTAAAAATATATCTAACTACCCAGACCTTTCAGCGGGCACAAAGTTGCGCCGGAAAGAATTCGCCCCTTTGACAAGAGTACTAAGAGAGAACAATATCCCATACCACTGGGGCTTCCCGGTAAAGCTAATAATTACTAAAGACTCCTCATCTGTCGTCTGTACCAATCCTTCGGCCGCCAGATAAATCCTCCTGTCGTGGGGACTGATCTCCACCCCTATCAGCACTCCCTCAAAAGGAAAGGACAGTAGACCTGGCATTATTACTCCCATCTGGTCCGATAAAACCCGCCGTTCCAGATCCAGATTAAATGACTAACCATACCCTCAGGCAACCATATTGTCCCCCGGAGGCTCTCTCTTCTCATTAGAAAGGCACAAGTTTCTGACTGTTAGATCCTTTTCCATTTTGTGTCTCTCTCTATGCGGGTTCCTGCTCAGGACTTTACCCCACACCTGCCTCCTTCTATAAGGAGCTATTCATGATGATTTCCACCTTGCTCTTTATCAGGGCTACAATGGTTATTTGTTGTGTTAACAGTTTACTAACCATACTGTCACTGACTTACTGTCATGATCATGCCAGAAAGAACCCCAGCTTTGAGTTCTGGTCGCTGGCCACGGCCGTTGCGACGTAAGCCGTGGTTTTTGACATAGTGTTTACATTTGTATTCACTAGTGTGAACTGGTTTCTCCCTGCTATCTGATTGATTCCTGACCGACGCCTAGGCCAGGATTTTCCCAGCACTCCACGGTTAACCTGGCTCCTTGATCCTGGTGATTGACAGCTCTACCTTCCTATCTGGTCTTCTGTTTCTTCCTCCTATTGCCTTTGTCCTTTAGTTCCCCTGGAAGTATTTAAGGGCTCTTCTGTCTCCTCTCTTTGCGGGTTTTATACTGGTCCTTTTCTGTCTGTTACTAACCTACTCTATTCTGTGCCCCCCTGGTTACCTTACTTTGCTTGGATCACGTTTATTCTTCTGCCTCTGACTTTGAAACTGCTTTTCCCGATAGTTACCGACTTGGCTTGCTTGACGTTCCCATATTGTGTTTGTATTGTTTTGTCTGTGTCTTGTGTTTTTCACACTATTCAGTATAGTGCTCAGTCTTCTGGTTGGGGCCCGGGACCTATTAAGGAGTCGGGCACCCCGATAGGCGGGGACAGGGGTTGGGGCCAGTGTCAGGGCCTGACACTGTTGTGTCTGTTCGTGTGCCCCCTGACGGATCCCTTACATTATAACCAGCCCATACCCAAGTCAACTCTCCCGGCGATTCAATATGAGTACCGGCCTGTCGGTCACTGATTGCTTAGACGAGTTGGCAACTCAGCTTCAGGCATGGCGGGGCTTATTAATCAAGTCTCGCAGCGTCTGGATAACCATAACTAACCCGGGACCCGACTTTTCTGCCCCATCTGTTTTCCTACCTGCCCCTATGTTTGTGGATCCTAATGTCCGTTATAAATCTAAGATGCTTCTACCTGACCGCGTTGATGGGAATCCTGACAGGTTCCGAACCTTCAGGGAATCTTGTAGTTTATTTTTTCGGTTCAAATATTTTTCCCACGAGGCTGAAAGAGTGGCAGTTGTTGTGTCTCTCCTCCAGGGCCCACCTCGGGATTGGGCATTAGCTTACCTTCTGAACCCCCTGAGTGGAGATCAGTGGACCAATTTTTTTTTAGCTTTAGGTCAGGTTTATGATAACCCCAACTGGGTGGCATTGCTATCTATTCAACAGGGCCACCGCTCAGCCGAAGATTACTGTTCCGAGTTCCGCCAATGGTGCACGTTGACTGGGTGGTCGGACCAACCTCTGAAGACCCTTTTCAGACAAGGGCTGTCAGATGCGGTAAAATAATTTTCTATGGTCGTCACCCAACTCCCGAGGGCGCCCGAGTGACTTTATTAACTCTGGCTGTTCTATTGACAGAAGATTAAGGGAGAGACGCAGGACAAAGAAAGGGAGGTCGACTGTTCAGCTCAGGGCAAGACTTTCCATACAACCTCCTTCTAGCTTCTTAAAAAATTCTCCTCTTCCACTTCGTCAACCCTCTTCCCCTCATTTTCTGGAGAAGAACCCATGGTGTTTGGGGTTTTGCATCTGCTGCCACCAGGAGGAGACACCGGTTGGAGAACGCTTTGTGCCTCTATTGTGGAAACCTGACCATTTCCTGAGGACTGTCCGATTAGACCCAAATCAAACCCAAAGGGAATATCAAACGTCGGAGCGATTTCCAGGAAGTAACTCGATGTACAGGTACCTCCTAATGTAAATAACAAGTTTTTTGTACCCGTAACCCTTTGGGTTTTTAGTTCCAAGACTCTTGCCTGAATGCAAAGATTGATTGGGTCTGCTGCCAGTTTTTTTCATATGGGTTGTTGCTAAAGCCTTGGGTTTGGAACTTGTTCCTCTGTGTTCTCCCTTTTTGGGGGTTTTAGGTGTAGATTCTAACCCCCCTAACCGAGGGAAGAATAAAATTTTGTACTGCAGAGGTCACTTTGAATGTTGGGAGTTCCATACAGAAAAGATTTCGTTTTTGTCATGGAGAAACTCGCTTTCAGAGGTTATTCTTGGGCACCTTGGCTCCGCCTCCATAATCCTGTTTTTCGACTGGAGGACCACTGAGTTGAATCAAAAAGGGGTGACTCATGTTTTCTCATTTTCAAAGGTGGTCCATCCTTGGTGTGTGCTGTGATTAATGCTCATGATATGTCAGAATGTAATTCTGAATTCAATTATGTCTGTGATGGGGACGTTGCTGATAATCGGTCTCCACACCGGCCTGATGAAAGGCGCTACAGACCTCATTCCTGGTGCAAAGCTCAACTTGTCTGCCCCGGAACGAGAATCTTGGGATCAGTATAAATTGAGGAACCTGTAAAAAATTTCCCTTCTCCGGTAAAGCATGTTGCAACCTTGATTTCTAATCTGTGTCTTTGTCTGCCGACTCAGCATATTCCCGCTTCTTCTGAACTGTTCCCCTTTTTCTGTGAGGGTGATTTCCACCTCAGGGATTCTGCCAGTGCAGGTTTAAAAAAACTAAAATAGAAACCGCCGTTAATCGACTGTGCACAGTCTGGGCTAGGAGTCATAAAGACTCTAAAAAACGCCCAACTAAAAATCAAAAACCTAGTAAAAACCGCCGAACCAGACCCAAATATGTCCGTCTGAGTCTCATCTGCAAAACATGACCCCAAGCTGGAAAAGGAAAGAGTTCACCAGTCCATTCTGCTAAACACGGGGGGTCTTTTGAGGGTCCGGTGGCCCCTCATAAAGGGGGGGGGGGTTTCTGTCATGATCAATGCCAGAAAGAACCCAGTTTTTAGTTCTGGTTGCTGGCCACGGCCGTTGCGACGTAAGCCGTGGTTTTTGACATAGTGTTTACATTTGTATTCACTAGTGTGAACTGGGTTTTCTCCCTGCTATCTTGATTGATTCCTGACCGACGCCTAGGCCAGGAATCTTCCAGCACTCCACGGGTTAACCTGGCTCCTTGATCCTGGTGATTGACAAACTCTACCTTCCTATCTGGTCTTCTGTTTCTTTCCTCCTATTGCCTTTTTCCTTAGTTCTCCTGGAAGGTTTTAAGGGCTCTTCTGTCTCCTCTCTTTTGCTGGTTTTACTGGGTCCTTTTCTTCCCGTTACTTTACCTACTCTATTCTGTGCCTCCCTGGTTACCTTACTTTGCTTGGATCACGTTTATTCTTCTGCTTCTGACTTTGTACTTGCGTTCCCGATAGTTACCGACTTGGCTTGCTTGACGTTCCCATATTGTGTTTGTATTGTTTTGTTTGTCCTTGTGTTTTCACACTATTCAGTATAGTGCTCAGTCTTCTGGTTTGGGGCCGACCTATTAAGGAAATCGGGCACCCAAAAAGGGAGGGACAGGGTTGGGACCAGTGTCAGGGCCTCACACTGTCTGTGTCTGTTCGTGCGCCCCTGACGGGTCCCTTACACTTACTCTGTATGTTTGTTGTCACGTTTTTATACTTCAGGAATAAGATTGCTGACTATACTCTCTCCTCTTCACCATGTGGATTAAAATAATGTCCTTAAACGTTAATGGACTCAACTCCCCTAGCAAGCGCTCCTTATTTGGATGGATGCAATTAAACAAAACGGGTATTTTGCGCCCCAAGAACGCATTTACTGGCCTAAATTTCACACGGGTTAAAAAACAAAAAATTTTCCCCCAATTCCTTTTTTTTCGCTCCAACTCAAAAAAGGTGGGGTTTGGCAATTTTTATCAAAAACTCGTTTTTTTCATTTATTTAACTCAATATTGCCCCCCAGGGCAATTTATTATATGAACTGTGACTTTAAACTCAGTTCCTACAATTTTCTCACCCTCTACGCCCCAAAATACCGACAATTCTCTTTTATCTCTAGAACAATCGCCAAAGCTAAAAAACACCTACGAGGCAGATAAGTGGGGATTACAATATGGTGGTAGATAAATTATTGGATAGATCTTAAGGCTCCTCTCACTTTGCTCCAGAACTTAAAAGTTTCCTTTGGAAAGAAAATCTACATCCCCATGGAGGTATAGACATGCAGAGAAGGGGATTTCCCCTTTTTAACTCCCACTCAAAAAATACCCATCCGAATTGATTTTTTTTGGGTTATAGAAAGCTCATCTAACATAAAAAGTAAAAATTGGGGTGCCACGGGGGTCAGACCACACACCAACTTCCTTCATTATCAACTGTCCCCGACCTACAGCCCACTCCTGGAGAAAAAACCATTTTCTATGAAAACCCCCTACGAAAATAAACAGTATGTTGAGCTTTGCTTTGGGCTATCGAGATCGATCGATAGCCCGATAGTCGGGCCCCTATCTAAGGTTTTTCGAAGTTTTGCCTCGATTATGCGCGATGACCCTTTAAAATCTATGGGGGAGCAACAACAACCCTTTATTTTTTACACCCAAACAAGGTGGGGAAGCTGAAATTAAATCCACAACAGTCAAATGGATACTGCTCATCTTAGGCAACACATTTGTTATAAAAGTAAAAGAAAAAAAAATCACAGCCATTTCATCCCTGTCTTGACCCCAGCCGACCCTCAAACCTGCATCACCCACCCAAAATTAAAAAATGCCAGAAGGGATATAATTTTAACCCTCTTCTTGAACGGACATTGAATATCCCCGTCCTGGGAAGCAAACATGAGCCCCAAACCCGCTTTACCCCCACATTTAAAAAGGCCGGAAAAAAAAGGGGTCTTTCAACCACCATTTTAGTTGAACTGGACATTGACATACCTGTCCGGGCCACAGCAGGGCCCCCAAACCTCATCCCCCCCACATTTAAAAAAGTGCCGGAAAAAGGATCTTTGAACCACCATTTTAGTTTCACGGGAATTTGACTATACCTGTCCGGGGCCACAGATGCCCCCCCCAAACCTGCATGACCCCCACTTTAAAAAGTCCCGGGAAAAAGGATTTTTTCAACCACCATTTTTTTTGAACGGGACTTTGATATACCTGTCCTGGGCCACAGCATACCCCAAAACCCTGCATGACCCCCAAATTAAAAAAAGTGCCGGAAAAAGGAGTCTTTCAACCACCATTTTAGTTGAACTGGACATTGACTATCCCTGTCCCGGCCCGCAGTAGCCCATTAAAACCTTCCCCTGCCCCCCAGTTTAAAAATTCCCCGGGAAAAGGAGTCTGTTTTGTCTGTTCTGTTATGTTTTCGATAATACAGGGTATTTTTTGCCCCTTTTCCCAACCACCTGGGTGAATTAGAATTGCGTTTTAAGATTAGTGGTGCGCGTCAATAACATGCGGGGTCGCAAAAGTCAAAAAACACAACTGTGATGTTTTCGTACGTACCCCCGGTTTTTTTGGCAACAAAAACCCTGTGCTGACTACGGGGTTGCTGTTTGAAATTTTAAAGTGCAAGGTGGATATATCAAAAAGCACCGGTTAAAAATTTAAAAATTTAACACCCATCTGAAATGATACGTAATAAAAGGGGTTTTGCAGCTAACAAAAAGGGCCTCAGTTACTAGAAATGTTTTATCCAATTAATTTTAGGCTGCCCAAATCCCGAAATATTTCAATACAAACTGTTAATAATAAAGATATTTTCCACTACAATTCTACACTAAGTCTTGGGGAACTTTATCCCCTGTTCTTTATAATAAGCTTGTCTGTGTTCGCCCCGGGCCCCCCCCCTTGCCCCCCCGCCCCTCCCTCCGCTGTGAATTTACAGCGGTAATGCGCTTTAAAATTCTCTAGAACTCAAAAAATGTTCAAATCTCTAATCAACTAAATTTTGGGAAAGGGAACAGCTAATGTAAGGTTTTTTGTGCAGAAATAACTAATTTCGCTGAGCTGTTTGGCCACAGGAAGCGAGGGCCATCCCCCATGAGACGCTGAGAGACATGAGGCTGAAACAGGAAACCTGTTCTATGTAAAAAAGGTATGTATTTTTCCAGCCAAGCAACCATTTCCATCCCCGCAGATCGCACACAATCTCACCCTGCTCTATTTTGAATCTCTTTTTCTGGCCGCCAAAATTACAGGAAAGGGCCGAAAAAGGCCGATCTTATAGTGATCACAGATTTTTAAACCCTTAATTATCGCAGATCTGGAAAATTTTGATCACCAAAAAACCTTGCCGATTTCAACTTTTTTTCGAAAAAATCGCTTAACACTACTAAACAATAAATCTGCCTCATGAATATTTTGAATTAAACTCCCCATCAGTGCGCACAAGGCAGTATTTAGGGGAATCTGCATCCAACTAGCTTCAAAAGAGAAACGCAAACGTGAGCGGGCTATTAATGACTTAATCCAAGAAATAGTCGCCTTAGACAAACAATTTAAGGTGGAACCTTCACCCTTGACCAAGGAAAAACTAACTAGCAATAGAAATAAACTTCGCACTCTCTATTTGCACTGCTATGAAGCCCATCTGTCCAATCTCAATTGGAAATTCTACATCCAAGGGGACCGTCCTTCGAAGCCATTTGCCCACAGGGTCAAAGTCCTACAAACAAGAAGTAAAATCCCTTACATTACTAACCCGGACAGAACTAAAATATATGACCCCCAACTTATAGCAAATGCTTTTGCAAAATATTACCAATCTTTATATAACTTGAAGGACAATCCAGGGACCCCGAAAGTTGAAAAAGAATATATTATCTCCTTCCTGAATCAGATTAACCTCCCTTCCCTGTCCATCTCCCAATTAGAAGCACTTACTGCACCAATTACAACCGGAGAAATCGAAGCAACGATAAGATCGTCCAAGCTTAACAAAGCACCAGGGCCCGACGGCCTAACAAACGAGTATTATAAATTATTCTGCTCCACCCTGGTCCCTCACCTTTCCTCTACCTTCCAAGCCATAATTAGCAAAGGGAAAGCCCCCACAGAGATGCTCAGTGCAATCGTAACCATTATACCAAAGCCTGGTAAAGATCCAGATCAAGTAACCAATTACCGTCCCATTTCCCTACTTAATTGTGACATAAAAATATTTGCTAAGATTATAGCAAATAAGCTGAAAGACTTTTTGCCATCTATCGTTAATAAAGACCAAGTAGGCTTCGTCAAAGGCCGTCAGACCCGTGACGATATTAGGAGAGTACTGGATCTCATCCATAAAATTAACTCTGATAAAATTCCTTCTGTGCTATTATTATTAGATGCAGAAAAAGCCAAAAAAGCCTTCGATCGGCTCAATTGGGATTACCTGTCTGAAGTATTACTGAAACTCGGATTTGAAGGCCCCATAATTAAAGCCATTACGTCACTTTACTTTTCCCCTTCAGCTAGAGTTTTAGCGTCAGGTTTTCTCTCCTCTCCCTTCTCGATCACCAACGGCACCAGACAAGGATGTCCACTCTCCCCTTTAATCTTTATTATGTGCATTGAACCCCTAGCGGAGATGATTAGACAATCGGCTGCAATCTCTGGTATCCCCATTGAGAACACAGTCCACAAAATCAGCCTCTTCGCCGATGACATATTAATTATTTGCAGCAACCAGGAACGTTCTTTGGATACCCTCCTTAATATTTTAGAGACCTACTACCTTACTTCTTATTATCGCCTAAACATGACAAAATCCAATATCCTACCTCTAAATGTCTCAGATTCTCAGAAGCTTCATCTTTCTAAATTTAAATTTATTTGGTTCGACTCCCACATTACTTATTTAGGCATCAAGATTACCCCATTTTTGGAGCAAACCATACAAATAAATATGGATACTGTATACAGTTCCTTAATAGATGAAACCAAATGTATTTCTGGCTTTTCTCTATCTTGGATGGCCAGGATAAACGTCACTAAAATGAGTTTACTTCCGCGAGTCTTATATGAATTAAGATTTTTACCATACATACTACCGTCCAGCCTTCTGAATGAACTCCAGTCGCTCTTCTTGAATTTCATATGGGGCGGGAAAAGGCCTAGGTGTAGGAAACAACACCTCTACCTCAACATAAAACGAGGTGGCATGTCAGTTCCGAACCTAAAGTTATATAAAGTAGCTTCTTTACTGGAACCCCTTTTCCTCATCTGGAGATCCCCTGAAACCCACAACTGGACACTGATTGAAAGTTCACAATTAACCCCTTACACGGTGAAAGATTTACTGTTGGCGGAATTGTTGGATCTCAAATACACTCTGCCTTCCTTCCCCTCAATTCAACATGCATTCCAAGCATGGATTAAATATATTAAACCCAATAGATGGGTACACGTGTTTAAAAAGGATTGCTCCAGCTCCATTCCCAATTAACATCTCCACTTTTTTCTGTAAAAGATTGGATAGTCAGGGACTTGCTACTATTGACCATTTATTTGAAGGGGATCTCTTAGATCCTTAAAAAACATTTTTTTTAGCCCCAAATTTGACCGATTCCTTTTTTTAAAATTTTCAAAAAAGGACTACTGCAGGCTGGTCCCTTTGGTCTAGCAATCCAGAGGGTTACCCGTTTTTCCCTTTCCTATGGGGACCAAACCCCTTTGAAAAAAGGGCTATCATCCTTTTAGTGGGTTTAGCAATTTTATCGACAAAGTTTAAACGGGAGGTTTTTATGGTGATTGAAAATTTTCCCGATCAGCGATATTAAGGTTAAAATCTTGCATCATCTATTAAATCGGCCTTTTTCGGCGCTTCCCGTAATTTTGGCGGCCAGCAAATGGGGTTACAGATAGGAGGGTGAGATGTGTGTGCGACGTCATGACTGGTGTGTATGGTTGGGTTGGCGGAAAAAACAATGACCCGTTTTACATAAACAGCGTTTCCTTTTTTCAGCCGTGTCTCTCACGGCCCAAAGGGGGGACCTGCATTCTGCCTGTGGCCAAACAGCTCGCGAAAATTTGTCTATTTTTGCCCAAGAAACCTCCTATTAGCTGGATCCTTCCAAATTTTTTTAGATTTGGGATTTGAAATTTTATGAAATTAGTAGAGAATTTTAAAGCAGAATTACCACTGTAAATTCACGGCGGTGGGGCGGAGGGGGGGGGGGGGCCCCCCGGGCGAAACAGAAAGCTCTATCATTAAAGAACACTGGATAAAGTTCACCAAGCTTAAATGTGACTTGTAGTGGAATTCTTTATTTTTAACAGTTTGCATGAAAAATTTTTGGATATGGG
>JAODAL010026550.1:0-56587 GCA_025379985.1 Phyllomedusa bahiana | reverse complement strand
GACTTGCTGTCAGTATTGTGCCGTGAATAATGAATGCCGCCGCCCTCCCCCCCCCCCCCGCGCTCCGATCACACGACGTAATTGCGGGCAAAATAGGTTCTGCAATTATTGCCGTGTGAACATAGCCTTAAAGAGAACCTGTCACATAGATTATACCCCCCCTTGCTGAGGATAGCAAAAGCTAGTGACAGACATGCGGTTTCCAGCGCTGTCTCCCTGATTCTGTAAGATGCTATAGTTTTAGAGCATTTAATGCTCAAATTTTATTCTTGAGCAGGTGTTAGCCCCGCCCACCAAAGGCTAGCCCCGCCCTACAGGGAATGAAAATAAACTGACTCTTTAAATGACTTTTCTGGCTGAAAACGGCAGATTTGAGTATTAAATACACAAAAACTACAGCATCTTACAGAATAAGGGACACAGCGCTGGAAACAATATGTCTGTCACTAGATTATGCTGTCCTCAGCAAGGGGGGCAAAAATTGTGACAGGTTCTCTTTAAGCCGTGAAGTTTTGAAGTGTATGTAGAGATCAGGAAATTGTATGGTCGATTCTCTGGAAATGTTGGTGTGTTTTTATTTATTTAAAAAATAAAATAAAATCTGTGGTAAACTATTCCATAGTGTAAGGCCGTGTTCACACAGCTTATTCACGGCGGTTTTGTGAGCCGGATTGCGCTCACAAATCCGGCGTGAATAAGGGGCGGGGCCGGAGCGCGGCGGGGGCGCTGCTCCCCGGCCCCATAGACTGTCATAGACGCGCCGTAAATAATGTGCATGTCACTTTCTCCCCCCGTGGCGGATCGCCGAGCGGGGAGGAGCGACGGCATCCACTGTTCTCTGAGAGCAGTGGATTACCGTAATTACTCCGACGGATTGGCGCCGTACTGCCGCGGACAAATAAGCCGTGTGAACGAGGCCTAATATGTACCTAGAGCTTTTTGAGTTTTTATAAAAAGAAATGCCAAGAATCAGGTTTTTTTTTTTCCATAGCCTTCTCAAAAGAAAACATTGGCCCCAAAAAATGCATCTGCTTAATGTTGCAAAATAAATTCCGCCCCATAAATGAAATAAAACCTAAATGCATGCTGCTTTTAACATTTTTTAAAGGGAACCTATTTTTATGCTGCTTTATATGAAAGCAGAATGTGATAGAGGAGAGAAGGTAAGCTCTGTGAAATGTAAGTTTATATGATTTGGAGCAGGATTTCTGAGTAAAACACTGAGACAATAGCAATTATGCTTACCTCACGCACATGAAGTGATTGACACAGTTTTCCGTATATCCGTGTGTAGACAGTTACCTGCGATCACTGCGTGTGGTTAAGGTAAGCAGAACTGCTTTGGTCTCTTAAAGGGGTTGTTTCGCTAAAATGATTGGGTTTTAATTAAAAGATCTTTAAAAAATAAGCAGCTTTGCAATATATGTTCATTACAAATGTCCTACTGATTTTGAGTTATCCCTGGTAGTAGGAGTGCATCAGCTCCTCAAATCACTATAGCCACCGACCTGTTGATTTTTTCTTTCACTGGCTGTCAGTGCTGGTGACGTCCGCAGCTTCTCAATGCAGGTCAGAACACAGAACCCCTCCTGCACAGCATCAGGCCACTTGTGATGCTTCTGTAGGGGAAGGAGGGCTCTACTCCTGACTTCTGTGTAGCTGTGCTGCCTGGATTAACACTGTGTGTGCCTGCTCCCTCCGGCTCTCACACCGATTGAGGAGAGCAGAGGTGACGCTGATCTGTGATCAGTACGATGTGACCGCAGTGAAGTGTGTTACTATAATCATGTGTCGTCTCTGGAGCTTTGACTATTAGGCTATGTTCACACGGCTTAATTGCGAGACTTAATTACGCCCCGCAATTACGCCGTGTGGACGGGGGAGTGAGCGGGGGGCCAGCACGTCGCCGGCCCATAGACATTCACTGCTAGCGGCGCGTATAGCCGCTGGTAATTCACATGTCAATTATCTCCCTGCCGGGCAGGGAGAGGAGACGTAATCCATAGTTCTCTATGAGAACTGTGAATTACCGTAATGAATGGGCCGTTTTCGGCCCGTAATTGGCGCACTTCGGCGCGTAATTACGGACCGAAATACGGCCCATTTTAAACCGTGTGAACATGCCTTTAGCATACAAAGCTCCACAGACTTCTCTGCACAGTGCAGCTGATTCAGCAGTAAGCAGCAGACCTAGGCAGGCACACACAGGGTTAACCCTGGCAGCAGTCAGAGGAGGAGAGCTGTCTGTGTGCTTTCTGCTACTCTGGATTTCCATGATCTAGGACGGGCACAGTAAAGTTTATTACTACTTTCATCCACTGTAGTTAGTGGATGAGGTACAACTTTCAGCAGGAGGCATAGGGCAGTAAACTCTCATATAGTTTGAATAGAACACGATCCCAATGCCAAGTCTGAATGACTGAGAGTTAGAATCCGGAGCGAGCACCAGGGTGATGACATAGCTGCAGGGAGGAGGGAAGAGGGAGGAGAAGAGGCAGACAAGAAGCACGCCCCTGAATTCAAAAATCCTATGCTGCCAGACACACTGAGGTAGGCTGAAAGCCTGTAATGAGACAACTCCTTTAAGGCATTAAAGAATTGTATTCAGAAATTCTGCTCCAAATCATATACCCCTATATATCTCAGATCTCAGCTTCTCTCCATCACATTCTTCTCTCAGGGTAACATAAACCACCTGATGGTTACACTTTGTCACATGGTTTTAAAGTGAATCTTATGGCTGTACTTTAAGTTAATAAACTTGTTTTGATGACTTCAGTGAGAAATTGTTAGGAAGTTTTTTTTATTGCCCTTAAATTGAGCTTTGTTTGCATGTGTTTCCTCCCCACCCCCCATTTAGGTCTTCCTAACTAAATAACTTTCTTTACAGGTTCTTCAACAATTATACCCCAATCTGGACTTGGCAATAGACCGACTACTTGACATCTACATCCAGCTTACAGGCGATAAGCACAGTTCTGTTCCCACTGACAACATGGATGCACAGCTGAAGACGCCTGGTTCTGAGGACCTGAAAAGACCCAGTCTTGAAGGCAGAGGCTTATCGCTGCGGTAGTTAATTTTATACATTTGTTATACATCAATGTAACTTAACATCTATGCTGCTTTTCATAGTTTTAGGCTGGGTTCACATCTGCTTTGTTTTTTTGTTAAAAAAAAAAAAAAAGACTACAACACAAGATTTGCACATGACCTGACTCTGACATCGAGCAACTGACCCCACTGATTTGTAATGGTTTAATAAATTCTGCTGTGATGGTGATAATTTTGATGGGAAGTAACACTGCACTGTTCTATCTATCAAACACTATTGTCAATGCGATGCAGGCTCCGGACAGCGTTTCTGATGCATGTGTGAAAATAGCCTTAATGCTACGTGTTGCCAAAATGTATAGTTTAACAATATATTTTGCACTAGTAAATACATGAAGAAAAACCTAATTCATTATGAACGATCATCATTTGTGACTATTATAATGGCTGCTTGTGAATATTCTTTAGGTTTTCTGTCTTTTCGAGCCCTCTTAAACAATATAGCTTAGCACATTCCAGCTGACTGGCCTCTTGTTTTCTTATAATAAACCATTTTAGAGATTTCATCTTTTATCTAAAGGTATGTTCACACAGCGTGTTGAATCCGTGTGAAAACACATTTTTAGATGCGTGTTTGAGTCTGTCTAGATGGACCCAAACACGCATCTAACAATGAACAGTGTATTTTACATTGCTCGCAGTGTAAAACACCTATCGGCATTCACATGAGTGACCGCCGAGGCATGCTTACATTGCGTCTGTCGGATCCGTTCCAAGGACTGACATCAATTCTTGGTCCGAAAGACGCAGCAGGAGCCCTATAATAAAGTATAGGGTGCGATCCTGCTGCATCCAACACGCACCCAAACACGCAGCTGCATGCTGGATACGTGTTGGATCCAATTGACGCTACGTTTTTGGATCCAGCACGGATCCCAAATTGTATCCAAAAACGCTGTGTGAACATACCCTAAACCTTAAAGGGGCTTTTGTACGATTGCCGCTAAGGCCTCGTTCACACGGCTTATTCTGCCGCGTATTGGTGCCGTACTGCGCGCCGGATTTGCGCTTCAATTCGGCGCCAATCCGCGGCAGCAATTACGGTAATCCACTGCTCTCATTGAGAACAGTGGAATCCGTCGCTCCTCCCCACTCGGCGAATCCGCCACGGGGGGAGAAAGTGACCTGAATATTATTTACGGCGCGGACACGCCGTAAACAATGCATTGTCTATGGGGCCGGGAGCAGCGCCCCCGCCGCGCTCCGGCCCCGCCCCCGTCCCGCCCCTTGTTCACGGCGGATTTGTGTGCTCAATACGGCGCACAAATCCGTCGGAAATAAGCCGTGTGAACACGGCCTTATAGTGTCATACTGTGCTGGGCTCACACTGTTTCTCAGACTGTAGTTTTTACCTGGAGAGTGACACCACCCACTGTGCAGTGAATACAGCGCTACTCATATGCACCCAACCAAAAATCCTCTATTCACAGATGAACCCATTTATCATCGTATTACCGTATATACTCGAGTATAAGCCGAGTTTCTCAGCACTCGGGCGCTGTGATGGCCCGTGCGCCGACAGGGACGCTTCAGTTATATGCGACTCCTCAGGGAGCGCATATAACTGAATCCCGAGTCAGCTGACAGCGTTCGGACGCTGCGCTGGTCCGGACACTGTCAGCTATCTCTTCCCCTGTATGCGACTCCTCCGGAGCGCACACAGGTGAAGAGATACCACTGTGGTGCAGAGAGCAAGCGCTCCCTGCTCTGCAGTGGACTCCGGATGGCCGCAAACTCGCGGCTTTCCGGAGTTTCCGGCACAGGCAGCGTGTGTCATCACGCTGCGTGCGCGGCCTGATGACGTCACCCGCCTGTGCTGAGAAGACAGAGCGGAGTGCCTGGGAGGCAGAACAGCGCGGATCGATTATAATGGTTGTTTTTTGTTTTTAAAACGATGCCTATACCTGCCTAGTACTGCCTGTACTATCTATACCTGCCTAGTACTATCTATACCCTGCCTAGTACTATCTATACCCTGCCTAGTACTATCTATACCCTGCCTAGTACTATCTATACCCTGCCTAGTACTATCTATACCCTGCCTAGTACTATCTATACCCTGCCTAGTACTATCTATACCCTGCCTAGGGGGACCTATACCTGCCTATACCCTGCCTAGGGGGACCTATGCCAGCCTATAGCCTGCAAATACCTGCCTAGGTGACCTATATCTGCCTATGGGGGCCTATGGGATACATTAAACTGCCTATACATGCCTATAACCTGCCTATGGGGGACATTAACCCCTTCCCGACATTGGGCGTATGCATACGCCCTAGCGGGAAGTGACTTCCCGCAAATGGACGTATGCATACGCCCTGGCGATCGCGCGGGCGAGCCGCGCGCGATCGCGACATGTAACCAGCGGTAAATTACCGCTGACTTCATGTCCCATCACCCCCGGCCGGAGTGAGCCTCGCCGTATTGGCGAGGCAAGCGGCAGAGATGCCGCTCGCCTGTCTCCTACCGGACTCCCCGGATGCTTTCAGAAAGCATCCGGGGAGTGTGGTGACGTCACCATGCCCACAATGCATTGTGAGCATGGTGTCACTAGTTGCCATGGCGACCTCTGCACAGCAATAACGCTGTGCACAGATCGCCTCTTCAAACAGCAATCTAACGATTGCTTTTCCCCAGTGGGGTTTTGCTGTTACAAATCCTCACTTGGGAAAATTAAAAAAAAATGTGAAAAATTAAAAAAAAAAAGTAAAAAATAAAATTAAAACGTGTACACTGCCCTTTTCCCCTTTACAGACTCCAATCACCCCAAAAAAGATCAAAATAAATAAAGTACCCATATTTGGTATCGCCGCGTGCGTAACGACCCACCCTATAAATCTGTCACGTTAATTAACCGTACAGTGAACGCCGTAAAAAAAACAAAAAAGTCACAGAATTGCAATTTTTGTACATCCTGCAGCACATAAAATGGAATAAAAAGCGATCAAAAACTCATATAAACGCCAACATTGTACCAATTAAAACGTCAGTTCATCCCGCAAAAAAAAAGTCCTTACACGTCTCTGTATACGGAAAAACAAAGTTATGGCTCTCAGAAGACAGCGATGCATAAATATTATTTAACACAATAAAAACACTTTTTTTTTAGTGCTTTAATATTAAAAAAAACTATATAAATAGGGTATCGCCGTAATCGTATCGACCCAGAGAGTAAAGCTAACTGGTCATGGATACTGCACGGTGAGCGCTGTTAAAAATAAAAATAAAAAACACTACTAGGATTGCAATATTTTCTTCACCCTGCCTTCCAAAAAAGGGATTTAAAACTGATCAAAAAGTCTTGTCCCCCAAAAATGATACCAATAAAAATTCAACTCATCCCGCAAAAAACAAGCCCCTACATAGCTCCGTACACAGAAAAATTAAAAACGTTATGGCTCTCAGACTATGGCGATGCAAAAACGTGTTTTCCTTTTTGAATAAAAGTGTTTTTATTGTGTAAAAGCAGTAAAACATAAAAAAAAAAATATATATACGAATTGGGTATCGCTGTAATCGTATCGACCTGCTGAGTAATACTAACATGTCGGCTATACTTCACGGTGACCGCTGTAAAAAATAAAAATAAAAAACACTACCAGGAATGTTGTATTTTGTTCAAAATGCCTCACAAAAACCTTAATAAAAAGTGATCAAAGCGGCATATGCCCCCCATAATGGTACTAATAAAAACGTCAAATCATCCCACAAAAAAACAAGCCCATAAACAGCTCCGTATACCAAAAAAATGAAAGCGTTATGGCTATCAGAACAGGACAACATTATAAAATGCAATTTTTTTATAGACCTAAATTTTTATTGTGTAAAAGTAATAAAACATAAAAAAAAACAATATAAAATCTATATCATTGCAATTGTACCGACCCTCATAGTAAAGATATCCGGTCATTTTTACTGCACGGCGAACGCTGTAAAATTGAATCCCAAAAAACACTGACGGAATTGCTTTTTCCCCTTTTTTTCATAGCCCAATGCAAAAAAAAAAAAAAAAAAATTGGAACACCTGTGCACCCTAAATGCACAATACACCCCTAGATGAGTTCTATGAGGCGTGCTGAAACCAAAATGGGGCGGGTTCGGGAAGGTTTCAACGGTTCTGGTTCTTTGGGGCTTTGTAAATACGACATGGCCCCACCAAAATCTGCGTTCCAAAATCCAAGTAAAAAACTCCCTCCCTTATACGCCCTGCCATGCGCCCAAACAGCAGTTTACACCCACATGTAGGGTATTGCCGAACATGGAAGAAATTGCGTAACAAAGTTTTGGGTCCTTTTTTACCAGGATGCCTTGTAAAAATTAAACCTTTTCAGCTAAAATTGCAGATTATTGGAAAACAATTAGTTTCATTTTCACAGCCCAACGCTAAAAAATGTTGTGAAACACCTGTGGGGTCGATATACTCACTACACCCCTGGACATATTCCTTAAGGGGTGTAGTTTCCAATATGGGGTCTTTTTAGGGGCATTTATTACGTTTTAGCACCTTAGGGTGTCCGCAAACATGAAATGGCCCCTAAATAAAATCATAATGAAAATGTGACCCCAGAGTCCTGTAGGTGCTCCTCCTATTCTGGGGCTTATGGTTGAGCCAAATAGTGCACTAGGGCCACATATGGGATATCTCTGAAAACGGCAGAATCTGGGGGAATCAATATTAAGTTGCATTTCCCTGATCACATTTACCGTATTCTTGTGAATAATGTATAAAAATTGGAAATCTGCAAAAAAAGTGAAATTTCACTTCCACTTTGCTTTAATTCCTGTGAAACACCTAATGGGTTAATAAACTTCCTAAATGCTGTTTTGAATACTTTAAGGGGTGTAGTTTTCTTAGATGAGGTCATTTATAGGGGTATCTAACATACAGGCCAATCAAAATCACATTAGAACTGGACTGGTCTCTAAAAAAAATGGATATTGCAAATTTTCTTGAAAATGTGAAAATTACTACTAAATTTCTAAGCCCCCTAATATCATAAATAAAAAAAGACATTTAAAAAAATGATGCCAACCTACAGTAGACATATGGTTGATGCTAGTTATAAACTATTTTGAGTGGAATAACTATCTGTCTTACATGCAGAAATTTTTGAAGTTTAAAATTGGTAAATTTTTCAAATTTTTCACAATTTTTTTGATATTTTTCACAAATAAACAAGCATTTTTTGGACCAAAATTTCTTACTAACTTAAAGCACAATGTGTCACGAGAAAACAGTCTCTGAATCACATGGATAGGTTAAAGTGACAAAAAGTTATTCTGACATAAAGTGACACATGACAGATTTCAAATATGGGGCTCTGTCAGAGAGGCCAAATCTGGCTCCGGCGGTAAGGGGTTAAACTGCCTATACCAGCCTGTATCTGCCTATGGGGGACATGAAACTGCCTATGGGGGTAATGAAACTGCCTATACCTGCCTATATCTGCCTGTGGGGGACAAGAAACTGCCTATACCTGTCTATGGGGGACATTAAACTGCCTATGTAATTTTATTGGTATCTATTTTTATTTTTAAAAATTTCACCGTACCCGCGGGGTTTTTCCACCCTAGGCTTATACTTGAGTCAAAAAATTTTTCCCCCGGTTTTTGTGGCAAAAGTAGGGCCCGGTTATACTCGGTGGGCTTATCTCGGTATATACGGTACCAATTTTATATCGCGAGGTACACAACCCCGGGTTTCACAGGCTTATTAAAAGCTGGAATTGCGGCCGGATTGCGCCGAAAATTTCCGGGCTTGAATGAGGGGCGGGGGCGCGGCCCCCCCCGCCCCATGGACTTCATTACCCAGGGCGCTTATTGCGCCGGGATAAGTGCAGGCACTTTCCCCCGCCCGGGGGGTTTCGCCGAGGGGGGGAGCGACGGAATCCACTGTTCTCTATGAGAACTGTGGATTTTCCGTAATTACTGCACGGTTGGGGCCGTACTGCAGGCAAAAACCGGGGGTGCATACGGCGCCAAGCCGCGGCGAAATAAGCCATGTGAACGGCCCCTAAATGGTGGAAAGTGGAAAAACTCCTTGAATGCATTCTTTGTAAAGTTTAAATGCCAATATAAGCTTAAAACAAACATGATTATATACATTAATCGATGTAGTCTTTGAGCGATCGGTCACCTTGGCCAAACCATTTAGTCCTGTTCGTCTGTACATGAGATAAATTCAATGTTAAAAAAGCCCTTTTTAATTGGGTAAAGTATTATTGCATCCACCTTGAGTGTTCAATTACTATATACATCACATACTGGATGGGCCTGTGGCACAAAAAACCCGACTAGGCCTCACTGTACCTGCCAGTTTTTACCAACACTTTTCTATGTAGTAAATAATTTGATATGTCAAATCAAAATGGTGGTTGTCGAACTTTGTAAATATGTTTTTATTTTCCACCCAACTGGGTCCGAAAACTGTCATAACTGCATTGATAAATATAAGTATGGCATATGTTCACACAACATATTTTCAGGCCGTACTTCAGGGCATAATTGCACTGCAATGCCCCCGAAGTACGGCCCGCAGATATGGTATTTCATAGCTCTCTTAAAGAGCTATGATTATGCGCTGGGGAAAAAAAGTGAATGGAGCATCAATTCTCTAAGTATTGTGCCACTTTAGACATATAATCACTGATGAGCTCTAGTGTAGGATGCTATTGGAGAGACCTATCCTTTCACCAGATTGTATGAACTTGGTTGGTTGCTTTTTCCTACTCCCCAATTCCCAACTTCTGTAGTATAATACCAGTCAGTTAGAATAATGATCTATATCAAAATTAGTGCTTGTTATAAACCAGCTTAAAAGCATGTAGAATTTTTTTCCACAAATGGCTTTCATCTATAAAACCTGCACCCAGAATACTCCTGAGCAGAATCCAATAGTCAAAAGGAAGGTTGTGTTGTGATAAAACCACAGAGAGAGAAAATCTTTGCTTCCTAAATATTGCTTTATATTGTGAAGCGCCTGGAAGAAGACTCATTGCTGCATGTATTCAGTTTACCTCAGGAACCAATTAAACCCGCAAGTTACTGGTTTAATGTGCACCTTGTTGACGTCATTTGGAGCTCTCAGAAGCACCGTGTTAGCAGCCTAGTGTGTGTTACTTATTGCTTACAATCAGGGCTGTGCAGTCGGTAAGCCAAAGCTCCGACTCCAACTCCGACTCCTCAATTTTCCCGACTCCCGACACCGACTCCCGACTCCCACTCCCTCATATATGGCGCATGTTTAAGTGATAACCTTACTGTAGTAAAATGGTAACATCAGGCTGTTTATCACCTTATGATACAATAATCAAGCATTTAGGTAGAACATACACTGACAAGCAAAAGGGTAACAATGTTTTGAACTTTTGACTTTCAGGCTCCATATCTTACCATCCACTACAGCTTTGTACATGAGTCTACAATCATTTTATAGACTATCATCTTACCTATCTTATCCATAATTTTTTTATTATTAGCATCTGCTTAGTTCTGCAGATTCTTGTCATGTAACTGCATGGTTACGGTTTTGCTCCTAAAAATCAAAATTTTGCTTTCAGCTCTGCCTGAATCCTTCTGGATCCTTCTGGGCTCTGGATCAGATTCAAGCATGACTTGACCAAAATCTGATCCCAGGACTCTTCTACACGAATACAGCTTTTTCTTCATCTCTAATGGTATGCTCACACAGTACATTGCGGCGCGTACAGTACGCTCCGCAGTACACCGTGTTTCTGGAGCTTGCGGTGATCAGCACATACTCACGAGGCTCGGGGGAGCCGGCAGTACTCGAGTGTATGAAGTAACTTGTAGGACACGGACATATAGCTCAGCATTGAGGTCACCATCCATCCTGGTCAAGTATCCAACACCTTTGGCTGTGACCCCTCCCCATATCCTCAGGCTTCTTCCACGAACCTGACAGTTCTTCCAGCTTCTCGATCCATTAGCCCCCTTCTCTCTTGATCTTCCTTTTTGCCCCCATCAGAGCCCGGTCTATTGACTTTCATCTCATCGCTCTAAATCATCTGTTTCCAACCTTCCATTTTTAGTACTTTTTGGCAAACTTGAGCCGACACTTCTTATGACGAGATTGAAGTCGAGGCTCCGTCCCCTATTTTTCAGGCCATCATTCGAGACCTGTGTGATGTATATTGCCCAATGCTATTAGGGAACGTGAGAACAGGTTGTCTATTGTCCCACCACCAGGAGCAAAACAGTAACAATGCAGTTACATGAGAAGAATCTGTAGAACTCAGTAGATGCTAAATAGTTGAAGGTAAAAGTTATGTATGAGAGCCAAGATGATTGTCTATAAAATGATGGTAGTCTCACATTGAAAGCTGTAGTGGACGGTGAGATATGGAGCCTGAAAGTCACCAGCAGTCCAAAACATTGTTACACTTTTGCTTTTTGATGTAAAATATATTTATAGGCTATGACTTTCGAACACAAAAAACTTTAATAAATTGTAAGTATGAAGTCAAAAATGTTGCTGAAATCTGTTTGCTATGGGAGCAGAATCTTTTCCCCTGTGGCAGTGCTTTGCCTGCTCCATGTCATCAATTACACTCCTCATGTGATGAGGCTGAATATATGGGAGCAGTAGCACTGGTGAGACCCAATTCCTCTTGCTCTTGTCTCTGCATTGAGCTAACTGGACCAATTTATTATATATTTTAGGAGTCGGTCCATTTTTTACCAACTCCGACTCCTGCAAAATGGGCACCGACTCCACGACCTCGACTCCTGCAAAATAGGCTCCGACTCCACGACTCCGACTCCACAGCCCTGCTTACAATGAGCTGCCAACCCAGTCTGTCCAAAGCATTTTTGAATGATGTTCTAGTGAAAAGTAGTTAGGATGGATAGTTATGTAATAGGCAAGCAGTACACACCGTACACTTCTGCTTGAACTCAACTTCAAAGTCTAAAACCCCCAGTATGCAAAATTTCATTATAACACTGTTTTTATATCTTGTTTACCATTGCTTTAAATCCAGTTTTGTCTCCACTGCACCTAGTACTAGAAATAACTATAAATAACCAGGGCACTATTGCTTTCTTGAATCGTGTATCTCAAGTGGAAGACATCATAGGCCCTATGCTGTTCCACAAATGGGCCCTCTGGTCTATGGAGGGAGAGGTGTTAACAGAGGGCACAATCCTAGAAAACCGCAGCACAACATATGAGAGATGGGGAGATGACAGAAAACAAAATCTACAGAAAGTAGGAAAATTTCAGGTTTTCCTTGAATAATCCACTTGAATATCGGTGGTTTTATTGTCCCATGCATAGTAGCAATGTCACTTTTTTAATCTGTGGTTTTTTATGGGATGATATGCATCGGATGATAGACCACAGGGGTGTGTGTGTATATATGTGTGGAGATGGCTAGATATAGTCTGTGTGTAGAATTTTTTAGTAATCCTCATCCTTTCCCTCTCACAGATAAAAAAAGGAGATGGTGGCAGCTGGTCTAGTCACAAATGGTGAAAAGACTGTAAGGCTATGTCTACACTGCAGAGGACAAAAAACGACCTGAAAACGAATTACTAAAAACGTTCATGAAACTGAGTTTTCTGTCCACTGCCTGTCAAAAGCAGCTGAAAAAAACGGCCTTTCACCCTTTTTTTACTTGTCTTCAAGCCTATTTTTTAATGTATGCATAAATTAAGCCATTGGATATAGCTCCACCCTACAAAAGGGTGAATAAAGCACCTCTTTGCACTTATGTGCTCTTGTAGTCGTTTTACGGATTTTAGCACTAATAAAGTTATCTTGCGTTTGTCGCCAAAAATACGGGTTTTTTTTTTTTTTTTTTTTTTTTAGTTTTTGCACAAGAATCCATTTTTTACGGATTTTGGCGCTAAAATACTTTTCTTAACATATTTCGGCGCTTATGAAGTTAAAAGGATTGTAGCGTAAAAAACATCCATAAAAAAGCGTATTTTTAGCGTCAGAAGCGAGAACTTTATTTTGCCAAAATATGTTAAGAAAAGGATTTTAGCACCAAAGCATGATCATTTTATTACAAAAGGTACAAACCAGGACACATCAGACACTTGTATGCAAATTTGATCAGGTATAACCTTTATTAACACCCAGTATAGGTGGAACTTGGGTCTCCTGGGATGGTTTTCATTGAAAAATCGCGGCAGAGAACGCGCCAAGAGACGTCCGGCGCTTTACATAGACTCCTGTAGTAAATTTTCTGCCCTGCTCTGGCGTGTTTTTCGAACATGTTGCAAAAGACGACCAGTAAAAAAAAAAGAGCAGAAAAAAGCTCAGTGTAGACAGCAGGACATTTTTAAATTAGAAGTCTATGGGAGCTCTTTACAGTCGTTTTTCCAGCGTTTTTAGAAAATGAAAAACGCAGAAAAAACTGACGTTTTTCTGTGCAGTGTAGACACTTGGTAGAAAACAGCCCGGTGGCCGAAACAATGAGCACAATGGTGTTCTACGGGGAGGGCCGCAAAACAGGACAAATACCGGCTGGCAAACTGACCGGTATTTGTCCTGTGCAGTGGGGACGCAGCCTTACTCTTGTCTTCTGACTGTTTCGAGCACATTGGTGACCACTTTGGTCTTAATCTGGAGCCATCGTTACATCCAAAGGCTGTCCACCGCACACTCTGATTCTATTCAGGGCCATTGCCTCTTAACCCCCACAATATAATCATGGCAGGGCACATCAGTGAACCGTATGAATCTCTGCTTAATCTTGTGCATCTCTTTGACGTGCAATGTATGCAAGTAATGGGTCCATGGTGACTACACAAAGCAAGTGTAGTCCTGAAACAAATCTTGTCTGGTTTGCAATTTGATTGCATTCTCTACTGGAATGTAACATCCTGCTGTGTGGAAACGGCATGGCCTGGGCTTTCAGTGAGCAGATTACCAGCATTTGCACACAACATTGTAAATCTGTGCAGCTTCTGCTCCATAAGGACTTTCTATCCACATTCAGCACATTTGGAACCGAAGTAGTCACGATGCTCTCCCATGAGAGCAGCTCCACCCCCAGTAATTCAGCCTCTGTATACTACTACAATTGGGAAGCTCATTGAAGTGGTGGTAATTGCACGGCTGGCCCATATGATAGGTCATTGTGGCTTGCAGTATAATGGAAAATTCAAAACAAAGGATACAGCACTGCAAAAAAAAAATCAAAAAAAGGGTGCCAAGCTCAGAAGTATGATCCAAATCCTTCAAATATCCAAAAATATGAAAAAAGCAGCACCAACATAGTATAACAAAATAGTGATTTAATCACCCAAGTCCATACAAGCAACGATTTAACTCCTCCATGAAGTCATTTTCAAGCGCTTGAAAATGACTCCATGGAGGAGTTGAAACGTTGCTTGTATGGACTTGGGTGATTAAATCACTATTTTGTTATACTATGGTGGTGCTGCTTTTTTCATATTTTTGCAGTATAATGAAGTAACCTTGGTTCTCCTATAGCTCTGTGGCTGGTATTATATGCACTTTGAGAAAAAGGTGTGTTTTTGTTTTTTTTCAGTTGACCATCTATGTTCATGGTTACGACAAAGAAAAATATATTTTGGTGTGCCCTATGGTCACAAAAATGGGGTTATGACGCAGACTCCTTGTTTCACTATTGGCCATAAAAAGGGAATTCACTCTAAGGCCTCGTTCACACGGCTTATTTGCCGATGTTTGGCCGTATTCCGTGCCGGATTTCGCTTCAAAGCGCCAATCCGTCGAGAATTACGGTAATCCATCTCTCATTGAAACGGGAATCGCGCTCCCCGCTCGGCAATGCCGCGGGAGAAAGTGACAGCACATTATTTCGGCGGACACGCCGTAAACATGATTGTCTATGGGCCGGACGGCGCCCCCGCCGCCTGGCCCCGCCCCCATCCCCCCCTTTTACGCGGATTGTGCGCTAATACGGCGCACAATCCGTCGGCAATAAGCCGTGTGAACGGGGCCTTAGAGCTTCTGAAATGGTTCAAGGATATGTTGGGAGGTGCCAGTGATGGTAGTTTGCGTTTCCACCAGCACAGTTTTTAAATTGACAGGGATTTAATAGTATATGCAGTTTTCTTGCTCCTCTAAATAGTTAATGACGGCCTTGTGCTGAAAATTAATCCTTATCCAGGACTTTGTTCTCCTATTTCCCTCCGTTTTCTTCCCACACCCCAAAAACAAAGCGAGAGGTTATTTGGTGTTTTTGTAAAAGTCTGTCTTGCATTTGAATCTTGGATATAAATGGTGACAACCTCACTACAGCGCTGCTACATACATTGATGCTATATAAACCACTATTAAATAAATTAACACATGTATTTTTTCCCCCTATAGAGACGTACTAAAGTGGACTAACAGAATTGCATACAATTTTGATGGTTCCTCAGCAAGCACTGCTTTGAATATATTCCATGAGGTAAAGTAACCTGAGAAATGTAGTTATCTTGTAATTCAGCTTTAATTGTGCAAGCAAGATAAACGTGCATAAGTTTAATATTTTTATTTCTGATCTGCTAGGCACTTGACTGCTTAACAGCTATGCTGTCAACACCCGTGGTTAGACGGAAGATGGCAGAAGTAATAGGCAGCAAACTGAACAGTTCCAAGCAAAAGGTAAGCCGCAAAACATTGTGTTAATGCACGATAATATTCCTATATATATGTTTGTGTGTGTATATGTATATAATGTATGTATGTTTGTGTAAATATCTATCCATAAGGAGAGGTTAGTATCCAGATAAATATTCCTATGCACGGCTGGGCGATGATATTACAACCATTGACTGGTGAAATAAATGAAATTGATATCTGTATAGGGATGAGGCTTGTAATGTAGCAATTCAGCAGTCCATTCCTGGAAATTCATGTGCTGGAGGCCGTTAAAATTACGGAGTGTAAGGCCGTGTTCACACGGCTTATTCCCGACGGATTTGTGAGCCGGATTGCGCTCACAAATCCGTCGGGAATAAGGGATGGGGGCGGGGCTGGAGCGCGGCGGGGGCGCCGCTCCCTGGCCCCCTAGACAATGCATTGTTTACGGCGCAACCGCGCCGTAAATAATGTGCATGTCACTTTCTCCCCCCGCGGCGGATTCGCCGAGCGGGGAGGAGCGATGGAATCCACTGTTCTCTAGGAGAGCAGTGGATTACCGTAATTACTCCGACGGATTCGTGCTGTACTGCTGCGCAAATCCGGCGCGCAGTACGGCGCCAATCCGCGGCAAAATAAGCCGTGTGAACGAGGCCTAAGGATCTGGCCAAATTGTTATGGCTGTATGATTGGGTCAGAACCCATTGATATGTGTGGGGAGCAAAGCATAGCTAACCTTGCGTAAAGTACATGCCTTGAGGACTGAGCTGTTCTAGTGCAATGACGAGGACACACACTATATTAGGCATGTGGTTTTAATTATATGGTTTATTGGTGTATATCATTCATAACCTATTCACAGGATAGGTGATACATGTATGATTGCTGGGGCTTCAATAAATGGGACCCACAGTGATCACGAAAAACAGGGGTCCTTAATCTACCATCCTAACCCCTTATCAACCTAGAACGTAACTGTACATGTTGGTAATTGTGTGTGGAGCAGAGTTAGACTCGTAGACTGAGCCTTCTTCATACAATCGATAACAGCTGGCACCTGCCTTTTAACCATTGAATTGCTCTGTGGCCATGGCATGTAAGACGTCCCGGAGGAGGGGGGGGGGGACTTTTCTCCGCGATGAGCGGATACAGCCCCCCCCCCCCCTCTCCCCTCCATTGAGATGCACATGTTCCGTCCGGAAACCGGACGGAAGATTGTGCATGTTCAATGTTTTGTTGCCCGGTCCGCCGGCGACAAAACCGCCGGGCGGATAACCCGTGCAGTGGGGACTGCTGCACAGGTTTTCCATAGAGCACAATTGTGCTCATTTTCGGCCGGTTTTTCAGGCGGTCTGGAAAACCGTCCGAAAACCAGTGCAGTGGGGACATGCCCTAAAAGGCAGAGTGGAATAGGAGAGCCGTTATTGTACAATATTTCACAATTTATTAGATTACTTACGAACACAATTCTGTAGCCTTTTGTACTGCTGCTTAGGCTAATCACTAATGTCCCTCCAACAGCCATGGTTAGGAATTGCTGAGCTGATATGCCAATCACTGCAGTAGAACTTCCCACAGACTAACCAGGAAGTGTGAGTAGGAAGCTGGCTGGGAAACAGCATGGTGAGATAGCCCCTTTAAAGTTTTCTTGGAATTGTACTTGCCTGTCTTAATCCGTTGCATAGACAGTAAATTAAGTGGCAATGGTCATGTAACTCTTTTCAGTTGGGGGCATTTAGGATCCATCTGTTGGTGATCGCCAGGGGTCTTCACAATCAGGTCCCTAGAGCAATCATACTTTTTATCATCTATCCTGTTATTAGATTATAATGGTTATTGGAAGGGCAATACCTTTATGGTAGGCTCCCTGCTTTACTATGGTATTCAACTATATTTTCATCAGTTGAATATGGAAGTAATTGAAAGTTGCCCCAAAATTTGGGACACTAGCCCATAAATGCAGGGTGTGTGCCCCAGATGCCTGGTATTAGTTACCCACCTATATTACAAAGCAGAAGGCTCCTCTATAGAAGTCAGTAGGTAGTTTTGTGACTAGGTTTTCTTCTATCCTCCTGCCTGCTGTAGAAGAGATTTAACTGCTGTTCTTGAAGCGCTGGTTATTCATCTTATAAAAATAGAATTACAAAACTTTACAAACCCCATTCTAACTACTCTTTATGTTACAGGCAGAATTTTATTGTCAACTTTATAAACCAGAGATTGCAGTGCGAGAACTGGATGTTTCAGTTGGTAGAGTTGAAATGCTTAGGAAGCAAACTCAGAACCTTCGTGTTTCCAGGTATGTTGTGATATGGTTAATCTTAATGTTGTTTTATTATAATAAACTTGGGTTAATGTGTAGTGTTTAATTACTACAGGATGGTATAAACTTTAAGAAATCTGCTTTTTATGCAGCGTTTCAATTTATTTTGGAACGCATTTTGTCCTCTGTTTAGATTCTTTGAGATTGCAATCATGGCAGGTTTTTTGTTTTTTTTCGTGGTTGTGTGCATTTACATGCTGATTTAAAAACTACAACCACCTTTGTGCCTGGTTCTTTGAATTACCACTTCTACCTTTTATCAGTGATATTTATTTAACCCCTTAAAGACCCAGCCAGTTTTGGCCTTACTGACACAGCCCTATTTTTGAAATCTGGCATGTCACTTTATGTGAGAATAACTTTTTGACACTTACCTATCCATGTGATTTTGAGATTGTCTTCTTGTGACACATTGTGCTTTAAGTTAGTAAGAAAATTTTATCCATACAAGCCTTGTTTTTTTGTGAAAAATATCAATTTCATGAAAAATTTGAGAAATCTGTGATTTTGAAAGTTCAAAAATTTCTGTGTGCAAGACAGATAATTTATTCACCACAAAATTGTTTATAACTAGCATCTACCACATGTCCACTATAGGTTGGCATCATTTTTTAAATGTCCTTTTTTTTTTTAGTATCATTAGAGGGCTTAGAAATTTAGGAGTAATTTCTCACATTTTCAAGAAAATTTGCAATATACATTTTTTTAGGGACCAGCCCAGTTCTGCCGTGGCTTTGAGGGGCCTGCATGTTACATACCCCCATAAATGACGCCTTCTATGAAACTAGACCCCTTAAAGTATTTACAACAGTGTTTAGGAAGTTTAACCCTTTAGGTATCTCACAGAAATTAAAGCAAAGTGGAGGTGAAATTTCAAAACAATTTTTTGCAGATTTTCAATATTTATCCATTATTCACTGGAATACGGTAAATGTGACCAGGTAAATGCAATGTAATATTTCCCCCAGGTCTGCTGTTTTTAGAGATATCCCATATGTGGCCCTAGTGCACTATTTGGCTCAACCATAAGCCCCAGAATAGGAAGAGCACCTACTGGACTCTGGGGTCTCATTTCCAATGCATTTTTATTTAGGCGCCATTTCAGGTTTGAAGAGGCCCTAAGGTGCTAAAACTTAATAAACACCCCTAAAAAGACCCCATATTGGAAAACTACACCCCTTTAAGCTATATATACAGGTGTGTAGTGAGTATATAGACCCCACAGGTGATTCACAAATTATTTTTTTTTAGCATTAGGCTGTGAAAATGAAAAAATTTTTTTTTTCCAATCTGCAATTTTAGCTTAAAATGTTTCATATTTACAAGGAATCCTGGAAAAAAGAACCCCAAAACTTTAAGCAATTTCTTCCAAGTTCGGCAATACCCTACATGTGGTTTAAACTGCTGTTTGGGCGCATGGCAGGGCGTACAAGGGAGGGAGCGCTATTTGGCTTTTGGAACGCAGATTTTGGTGGGGCCAGGTCGCATTTGAAAATCCCCAAAAGTAACACAACAGGTGAAACCTTCCAGATGTCTCCCCATTTTAGATTCAACACCCCTCTGGGATCTCATCTAGGGGTGTATTGTGCATTTTGGGTGCACAGGTGTTCCATCGTGTTTTTTTTTTTAGCATTGGGCCATGAAAATGGTAGAGAAAAACGCAGTTCCACCATTGTTTTTTGGGCTTCAATTTTACAGCGTTCGCCGTGCACTGTAAATGATGTGATAACTTTACTATGGGGGTTGGTACAATTGCAATGGTATAAATTTTATATAGTTTTTTTTATGTTTTATTACTTTTACACAATAGAAATAGGTCTATAAAAAATTGCGTTTTTATGTTGTCTTATTCTGACAGTCATAACTTTTTTATTTTGCTGTGTGCAGAGCTGTGTAGGGCCTTGTTTTTTGCAGGGTGAATTTATGCTTTTATTGGTACCATTATGGGGTGCATGCAACACTAGTTCACTTTTTATTAAGAACAAAATACAGCAATCCTGGTAGTGTTTTTATTTTTATTTTTTATAGCGGTTACTCTGCGTTAGATATGACATGCTAGCTTTACTGCAGGTCGATACGATTACAGCAATACCCAATTTTTTTTATTTTTTACTGCTTTTATACAATAACACTTTTATTCAAACAGGAAAACACATTTTTGCATTGCCATAGTCTGAGAGCCATAACTTTTGTATTTTTCTGTGTATGGAGCTGTATACAGGCTTGTTTTTTGCGGGATGAGTTGACGTTTTTATTGGTATCATTTTTGGGGGGACAAGACTTCTTGATCAGTTTTTTTTTTTAGTGTTTAAAACAATAATTATGCATCGCTATCTTCTGAGAGTCATAACTTTTTTTTATTTTTCTGTATACAGAGCTTTGTTAGGACTTTTTTTTTTTGCGGGATGAATGGACGTTTTAATTGATACAACGTTGGCGTTTATAGGCGTTCTTGATCACTTTTATTCCACTTTATGTGCGGGATGAACAAAAATCTTAATTTTGTGATGGTGTTTTTTTTTTGACGTTCACCGCACGAGTAAATTAACATGACAGATTTATAGGGCAAGTCGTTACGCACGCGGCGATACCAAATACGGGTACTTTATTTTTTATCTTTTTTGGGGCGATTGCCGTTTGTAAAGGGGAAAAGGGCGGTGTACGTGTTTATTTTATTTTTTGTGTTTGTGTTTTACTTGTTTTTCACTTTTTATTTATTTTTTTTACTTTTCCCCATAGGGGATTTGAATGAGATCTTTAGATCTCTCATTCAATAGGAATCAATGCACAGCTTGTTGCTGTGCACTGGTTCTATGACAACTGTCAGTCACGATGCGGGCCATGCCCACAGGGCACGGCCGGGCATCGTGACATCACAGACAACCCGGAAGGCATTCTATGCCCTCCATGCTGTATGTCCGAAGGCAGGAGCTGCACGGATCTAGCGATCCGTGCGCTGCTGCCACCGACAGAGACGTAGGAGGAGCGATCTCCTCCTGCGTCTTAGTTATTGCGACCCGATGGTCGCGATAATTAAGGGGTTAAACCGCCCCCCCCCCCCCTCCCCTGGAGTGATCGCGGTAGGGGGCGATGCTGCGGGATGTCAGCTGTAATATACAGCTGACACCCCGCGCCGATCGCGCGAACTCTGCTTTAGAGTTCGCGCGATCCTCAGGACGTATGCATACGTCCAAGTTCGTTAAGGGGTTAAAAAAAATCACAGCACTTTAATATGTTTCAAGAAGTATAATGTCCAATGTTAATTTTTGAACAGCACAATAAGCTATTCCGTCTACAGGTGTTGTGAAGTATACATTTGTATAGCTATCCTGATTTATATATTTAATATGTAGATTTTTATTTACTTGCACTATAAAAAACAGGAAAAAAAAACACATAAGCATGTTTTTCTCACTATCTGACAAGCAAACAGAATAAGCTTTACCCATTTTAGGTCTATTAGGATTACCAAAATTTGTTTGTGCCAGAATGGGAGAGAGGAGATTTGAGGCATTTTTATTACTTTCTGAAAAGTCAAGAGTTTACATACACTAGGATTACTATGCCTTTAAAAAAATGTGGGATAGCTGATATGATGTCATGTCTATGGAAGCTTCTGATAGGTTTATTGGCAACATCTGAGTTAAATAGACACACACCTGTGTATGTATTTTAAGTCGCACCAGAAACACTCAAACTCTGTGTAACATCATGGGAACGTCTAAAGAAATCAGCCAAGATATCAGGAAGAGAATTGTGGACTTGCACAAGTCTGGATCATCCTTGGGTGCAGTTTCCAGATACCTGAAGGTGCCTCGGTGATCTGTACAAACTGTTATACGCAAGTACAAACAAGATGGGAAAGTCCAGCCATCATACCACTCAGGAAGGAGACGGGTTCTGTGTCTCAGAGATGAATGTGCTTTGGTCTGACGTGCATATCAACCCAAGAACAAAATCAAAAGACCTTGTGAAGATGCAGGCAGAAGTTGGTAAGATTGTGTCATTATGGGCTGAAAGGTCATTCTGTCAGGAAGAAGCCATTGCTTCAAAAGAAACATATAAAAGCCAGATTAATGTTTGCAAATGTACACAGGTTATAATGTTTGGTTAGAATGACCATCATTACATGTGGAAGAAAAAGGGAGAATCTTGGAAGCCTAAGAACACCATCCCAACTGTGAAACACGGGGGTGGCAGCATCATATTGTGGGGTTGTTTTACTGCCGGAGGGTCTGGTGCACTTCACAAAATAGATGCATCTTGAGGAAAGAAGATTGTGGCAATACTGAAGCAACATCTCAAGACATCAGCCAGAAAGTTGAACCTTGGGTATAAATGGGTTTTCCAAATGGACACTGACCCGAAGCATATTGCCAAACTGGTTACAAAGTAGTTTAAGGATAACCAAGTCAATGTTTTGGAGTGGCCATCACAAAGCCCTGATCTCAATCCTATTGGAAATTTATGGGCAAAGCTGAAAGGCAGGTGTGAGCAATGACCTACAACCATGGCTCAGTTACACCAGTTCTGTCAGGAGGAATGGGCCAAAATTCCTACCAACTATTGTGAGAAGCTTGTGTAAGGATATCCAAAATGTTTGATCCAAGTCATACAGTTTCAGGACAATGCTACCAAATATTAATGAAATGAATGTAAACATGTGAGTGTTTGACTTTGCAGAAAGTAATAAAAATGCCTTAAATTCTCATTATTCTGGCATTTGGCAAATAGAAATAATTTTGATAATCCTAATTGACCTAAAATGGTAAAGTTTTTATTCTGATTTCGGATAGGGAGAAAAACATGCATATGTATCTTTTTGTGTTGTGTGTATAAACTTGTGGTTTCAACTGATTGATTAACACTATGGCGCATGGAGATGTCATGGTACTACAGTCACTGGCGGAGTTACAGAGGGAGGTGGGGGTGTATGTGTGTTGCACACACAAGACGAGGTTGGATACTTATGAGTGCTCATTCAGAGGTGACGGATTCTCTGGATGTGGGAGGAGACAGATGTGTGAGAGTGACATCACACAGTGCACACATTATATAAATAACACATACTGCGTGGAACTGTGCCAATGCACATAGAGTAAGATGATTGCTTGGACGTGACCTGATTGTGTGATGATCTGATCATGTGATCCAAAGGTGTGTGGGATCTGGCGATGGATGGTGTACATATGGGTATGCACACACATGAGATGACTCAGTCAGTGGTCTGTTTAGGGACCAAGGTGACATGTTACTGACTGGAGGTCCTTGTATGCATGGATGAGCTCTGAGACACAATTGGGTGTGATCTCTGTGAGGGGTTCGATGATGATATATACAGATGAACAGATCTGTGGTGTACTGGAGTTGCAGCCAGTGTGCAGCACTAAGAGGTTGTGTATAACACTCTGGCAATAGCACAACAGTGAGGTTGAGTTGGTGCAGGTGACCAGGAGTTGAGTACACGTGGAGAGAATCACGCACAACACACAATAAGTTGTGGGTGTGAGAAGATTGGTAGTGAACTCAAACACAGGGCACATAGGGACCATGTATGTACAGTGGAAAACAGTGGAACACTAGTGACACGCACAGACAACCAGCGGAGTGAGACGGGGATCAGGAGACACACAGTCTATCTGTGTATCAACACAGGTGGCGTCAAGTGACCAACTAGTGTGGAGGAGAGACACTCAATTGGGGGTATTGTGAAGTACTGTAGTAGAGATTAGTGTATATGTCAACTACATACATAAGTTGCGTAGGTGCATAGTGTCATTTGTGTGGATATCTGTCTCTATACAGGGAGACAATCAGAGTTATTAGAAGGAGCGATGCTCGAGCGAGAGTGAGATAGTCTGTTCTATTAGGAGGATGCACGACAGACGCAGACAGAACACTGTGGGTGAAATTATGAAGCGTGTCGAGTCACACATCATACAGTCACTACAGGTAGAGTGATAGATAGTGATGAGTACATACTGACGGTAGAGATTCTCTGCTCAGCGTGTGGTGGTGTGGTTACATGTACAAGTACATTGATATAGTGTAGAGACACTTGGATTTAGAGGTGGCACTCATGACGGAGAGTATAGGAGAGTGCGTGAGACATGAGCAGTGGACGTTGGTCTGTCGCTTATGAGATGTTCTACCGGAATGACCAGCATTAAGGATGTTTGAACGTGGTCATGAGGGGACTAAGTCTCATCATTAACTGGTGGGAGTCACAGATCTGGAGTTCTCACATTTAGACTGGAGGGAGATGTGAGGCGAGGTGGACACGACACATAGAGCATAGATATCACTGAGGTGTAGACACAAGATGAGGACATGTTGTAAGATGGTGTGTGCCACACATAGTAAGAGGAGGAGTGGATAGGTGTCTTTTATGGCATGTGACACAACAAGACGACATACAGACTGAAGCATAGAAGTCGGGTGAGTATCTAGAATCACATATGAGGAATTAGTATTCTTCGGAGTGTGAAGGTGGGCGTTGACGAGAGGAGTAATGTGGGGGTAGTGATTATGGTCACGTCACTACACGCACAGTGACTCAGGTGTTAATTAGTGTACAGATTTGTGATGTCTAGGTCTGACAGTGTCTCTGAGACAGTCACACTAGTGTATTAGCCACTTTACTAGGTGTGGCTACGGTGTCATTGATGTACGTGGATAGTATTCGGATAACGATTGATAGATGCACATCTATGTGTAGGATCTATTGTTGTAGGGGTTGATGTATCATGGGGAGTTGGTATGATTTAGATGATGATAGACTCTAGGAGGCACCACACATGTGAGAGGAGGAGATGCTCATTATAGCGAGTGCGACAACATGAGCTGGTGTGGGTATATGATCTCACGTGTGATCTCAATTATAGAGTAGTATAGTGATCTCTAATTGTGTGTATTCATCTACACAACATAGTAGCAATTGACAACTGGATCACTACTTGAAGGGTGACTGATCATGATCATGATACTACAACAAATACATTATCGTCATAACACTTATGGGATAGTAGCACTTGCGATCATGAACTTGGTATGTGCGTTGGAGAGCACAGTAGTTACACACACAGTGAGAAGGACATTTGTGTGGCAGTACGGAGGTGGGTTAGCATGTCTTCAAGTAGGTGGACAATATGGGTGCGGGGGTGTGCATGTGGACACACACATATGTGTGGTCGTAAGAGAGCAAGACGGGGACTTGACTGCGTATAATCATAGACCAAGTAGTATCTAAGATAACGGTATAGAACTGAGGTGTACCGAGTGCACATCTGTAGATCAAACTTAGGACGTGCGGTGGTTCATTTGTCTCTCCTGGTGACAGATTGTAGTTCATACGTACACATAGTCTACACATGTGCACACACGGACAGAATACGATATGCACTTGATAGGGAGTGTGAAACACATTGAGTCAGGCGCGAATGGCTAGTGATTGAAAGTTGATAGGATTTCAGTGATAGGATGAACTTAGGCGAAACATACTCTTACCGTGTACTCTAGCAGGTACAGGTTGAACTGACTATACAAGCGAAGGAAAGAAGGGTAGAAAAGATATAATCAGAGTGAATCTTGGAGTAAGTTGGGTGTTAGGTAGAGGTGGTTTAGAGTATTGAGATGGATGTCACACACACAGGAGATAATAGAAGGGGTAAGCAGGAGAGAGGATGAGCATTATCAACAAATTGAGTGGCGTGGTGTTATAATAGTATTGATTTTGGGTTATTAGTGCCGCGAGTGGGAGCGCGCGCGGTACTACCTCTTCATAGAGGTTGCGTGGGTATGGCGGGGGATTAGCAAATTCTACAGTGCAGGTCGAACTCTGCAGGAGCTTGAGTTTTATATGACAGGCAAGGGAGTACTATGGTAGATATGAGAGTAGTACACGTTATGCGTGATGGAGGGTTTCGGTAGGGATACACTAGAGTTCTGGCATTTGTGTCACTACTTTGACACAGTCTCTTAACAATACTTCTATCAGAATCAGGTGAGATGTAGTCACATATTATTGAGATAATCTAGATTTGTTCTAGTTTATTAGGTTAAGACACGAGCACACGAGCGGAGAGGTAGTCGTCATAGTATACTTCAATGTAGTTCATGTGGATGTTATAATGAGTTTGTCTATACTGATTGTATCACAAGGTTGAACTCACTCGATAGGATAGACTGAGACTGAGGATTCATGTAGAGAGAGATAGTGTATGGCGTGGTGTGTTATGTGTTATGAGCGTTTGCTCTGACGTAAGAGGTACAGGTCGATCTATGTATCTATATGTTACGATTTGCAACGCAATTTGTATACTATTGAGGTGTGCTCAAGTATAGAAGTGAGTTGTGTGTTGTGTACACAATATATGTTCATGTCTCACACAGGGACACACAACATAAATATATAGAGTGTGTACACATGATCTGGCGTGCGGGGGGGGGGGTGACAGGCACGCAACATACGAGAGCAGGTGTTAGTAAGTGAGGGTGGGATTCACACAGTCTGCACACTGAGTTTTTCTAGCAGATATTGAGTACAGGTGAGTGGTTATATACTTGATAGTGATTAGGTTTTCACATGTGTATGGGAACTGGTCCTAACAGGAAGAGATGGTTTCTGTTGACAGTGGGAGTGAGAAATGTAGTGGTGAGGGGGGTAGTGTGCATCGTTTAGCGGGTTGACACTGGGTAAGCAACCTGACAATAGGATCCAAGCAGACTGTGGATCTCATCTAGAGGACACTAACTTAACAGCAGTGCCGGCCAGTGACACATGTGACACACGGGGTGGGTAGCGTTAAGATCAGGCATAGGTCTGCTACAGTTTTACCAGGTACAGAGACTATACTAGATTCTACGGGGCAGTGGAGTGATATTCTGAAGAGGGTTTCACCATTATATGAGTGTTACACACACTTCTAGAGTAGTGAAATATGAGATGAGGCACTCTCTGAGGGTTTCGTTGAGTGGTCGTTTACAGGACAATACCAGATTAGAGTATCACAGGATTGACACATTGTAGAGAGGAGTGATGGGACTATCTAGGCGTGGACTCTTGAGTCACGTAGACAGAATAGACACCAGGGGAGTCCATGGTTCACGGTAGGGGCAAGACACACTTAGGGGACACAGCATATCTTTGTGCGGTGGGATATATGATATAGAGTGGGGGCTCTGACTTTGAGGGGTGCAGACACACACAGACACACACAGGGTGAGATCAACAGAGGTGTTGAGGGGGAGGGAGAGTGAGGACACACACACAGACTACTTGGTAGTAACTCTGTAGAGAGGGAGATTCACTATGTACAATTGACACAAGAGGATTGGTGATCATGGAAGGAGTTTGACTGAGCACAGACGATCGATGGCGTAGAGTGAACGATGGTATACACTGGTAGTTGACAAGGAGTGTGTCAGGCATAGGGTGTAGAGAAGAGATAGTGACTATCTAGTTAGTGATCACACAATGATATATAGAAGCAATAGTTGGGTATATAGATCGGGGGACAAGTACTAGAGAGTGCACGGTATGAGTGAGGAGGTGGACAGATGAGAGACGAGTATTTCGTACAGCAGCGGTTGATGGCTCTGATCAATTCTTAGAGTGAGAATGAGTGATAGTATGGACACACAGCAACGCGTGTGAATGATTGACAAGCGAGATTCACACAAAGGGTGCTGAGAGAGTTTCAGGGGAGTATATACATGCGCGGCACAAGTGGTACTCAAACGGATGTTATGATACGTCATGAAGGAGGCTGATCAAAAAGGGATCCAGTGTGACGATTCAGTGACTCATTGGAACAGAGTCTACACCGAGAAGGACAGTGAGTATCTAAGAGAGAGGTATGATATGATGTAAGATATACAAGCAGGTACTAAGGGCTGAGTTCTCTGGGGGTAGACAACGTGTGTTTTTAGGATGGATTGATTGCGTCGGATGACATTCAGGATATCACTTTTAGAAACAGAAGCGATCAGGATAGGAGAGGAGCATCTAGGTGGGGCGTACGATTAGGGATATTCTAGAGGTGTATATCTGGCACGATTGGATAGTTCATACAACAGTTTGGTGCGTGGTGTAGACTGGAACGAGCGCATCCTCACAATATATGATGACGAGTGATCGTGTGTCACGAGGAGCACGGCAGCACAACAGCGGAGGTCTGTGAGATGATGGTATATGGAGTGAACGGTGGTCTTGTATTTATGTGTGTCACTGGAGCACTCTGGGATGACATCTGTTAAGTATTTGGTGGATGCATGAGAGAGGTGATGTGTTCTAGGTGGGTTATAAGAGATAGAGATATGATGAATACTCAGTTGAGTAGAGTGGATGCACACACAGAGATGGCGTACTTGGTGATTGACAACTGTGACTGCGGAACAGTGTGTAGAACTGGACACAGTGAGTGAGGTTTATAGGGCTCGCTGGAGTGAGGGAGACTAGAGAGTGAGCATTTATATGAGGAAAGGGTATGTGGCAACATGGGGTATGAATTTCTTTGAGATCCAGTTAATTTCAATGCAAAGTATAGTGGAGAGGAGTGGATACAGAGAGTGAGCAGCGGGAGTCTGCGTAGGTATATCTGTCGACTGTTGAACTAATCTATAATATTGGGATGTGTGTGAGGCCACAGGTCGATAGTGACGGCAGAATACAACATACGGGAGTGGATGATAGATCATAGCGAGTTGGACTTTTTGTGGTGAGAAATATGTATAGTTTGTACATCAAGATTACAGTGACTTATGATGTGTACTATGATTGGGATATTGTGATCTGATCGACACAGTGACACTGATAAATGTCACAATCACTTCTTGAGTAGCGAGTGGATGAATAGCGAGAATATGCAGCGAGACTACGACGAGCAGAGTATTGCTGACAGTCTGATCAGTACATCTAGATTCTGCGTACTTGCACATTATAGTGGGCAGACTTAGATAGTGTTGCTTCAAGTTAACTGACATTTCATCACTATAGTGTATATTCACAATTGACGACACAGTCATATACACGGATGTGGTATGATGGTACGTGTGTTCTTTAGAGACTATGTGGATTGTGGCAGATCAGTTCTGACGTGATCACACATTGTGATTTTGAGTCTATATCAGAGGAAGATGAGTATTGATCACACAGAGGTAGAGTGTCTGGAGATTGGCTGTTTGGTTAGTGTCATGATCGAGGGTTTGTCATAACGCAGGAGTTGTGTTTAAGCACTTACTCAATCATTACACTTGCACAAGACGTGTAGAGTGGAGTACACTACTACGTAGGAGTTGTTGTATATATCGAGCGTGAGTTATTATGGAGAGAAATTTCTATGCAACTGGACTCTACGGAGAGTCTCTGCGGGTGCATGCTTAATCTCTGAGCTCTATCGTAGATGATCTAGCCGTGGCGATACATCTAGAGTTTAAAGGGTGTGGGAGTAGAGGTGATGGCACACGGCGGGAGAGGAGTAGATTCTGCCGTGTGATGTAATGCATATCTCAGGGTGTAGGGAGAGAGTGGAACAGTACAACAGTCTTACTTGTGGCGTTAGGGCGTGAAGTCTCAGGAGACTGGAACAATGGATTGACATGGCACGAGAGAGTGGGTACACATATAAGTCAGTTAGGAGTAACACACAACAAAGGACAATATTACAGCAAAGGAGGTTCTAGTTGGGATACACAAGACAAGCCGGGACAGGATACTGGCAAGGTAGCGCACTTCTCTCTATCTCTGTTTGATGTCGAGTGTAGATGTGTTACGTCACTAGACGCACATATGATCGAACTCTAGGTAGGTAGTGGAGGTAGTCTGTCTATAGGAGAGACAGTTGTGGAGTACAGTTCAGAGGTCTCATACCAGGATACACACACATTGAGGTGTGGGAGACATCTTATATAGCGAAAGACGAGGACTCTTCATGACATCACAAGTGATAGACAGGGAGAGGACTGGATTCAGGGTATGAGCGACATAGTGTGGGTACATGAACACACATGAGACTCTAACACAGAACAACTCATTATAGACGCGAGATGAGAGTATGAGTGCAGGAAGGCAGGGGAACATTATCTAACACGATGCGGACGTAGGTGTGAGGTGAAGTTGGCACATATGATGCGTACACACACAGTGTGCAGACATCATAGTATATATACTGACACAAAGTCTCACACACGGTGTGTCACGTAACGATGAATTGCATGGTCTCAGAGTGTGGTCTTATGGAGGAGTTCTAACTGTTGTGTATAGGAGCAGTATTCCTATACAACATAGTTGTATAAGAGATTGATCTGAGGATAAATGCGTTTATCTCAGTCTGTTGTGTGAAGATCTAAACACACGATGACACGGAGGTGTCAGTGATTTATTGGGAGTGTGGGTTGTGATCTGTGACACGGTTCAACATCTAAGTAGTGGTGCATATGGATTAGTGGGAAACAATAGGGGAGCACATAGCGTATACTGATATTCACAGGTGGTGAAGACTTCTCTTTGTGGATAGTGTGATCTGTTGTAGACTATGGACACTTACCGGTCAGTGACACACACAGGACGAAGGCTAGTACTTGGAGGGTCGGTATGTTTAGGGCAATACATTAGGTGAAGGATGTGTGGGCAGATATGAGCTCAATGGATAGATGGACAGGTAGAACGCAGAGATATGTCAATCTAGGTACAGGAACGTATATACATGGGTGGATCAGCAGGTGTGATATACACTATAGTTTGTTTCAGAGAACATGTCATATTGCACACTGGTTGCACAAATGACTAGGAAGGACACATGTGTATTCAACATGAGGATGCGAACACGATCTAACTGGGTGGATTGCGAGAGGATTGGGAGGAGGGAATTGTTTGGGGGGGATACGTACAGGACACAGCTAGAAACGTGAGATAGCGTGACAGACGAGTAGAGTGCGACAGAGAGGGTGACGTCAGATACACAGTCTTGTTGGTGGGTTTATCTAGGATATTGTTTCAAGAGAGAGAGTTAGACGGGTGTGTATCACAGATTTTTAGAAGAGTCTATCTGAAATATTGTGTTAATCACGAGAGTGTGCAGACACATCTTTAGTGTGTTGTGGTATTCATGTGTAGACAGAGACAACAGTGAGATGGAGATGAGAGTGGTGGATTATTGGTGACTCTACAATGTCTGTATAGTAGGGGGCGACTCGTGTGTGAGATTTATTGCACGCCGTGTACACGAGCATCTATGTTTAGAAACATATGCGTCTTTGATAGAGAGAGATGTGCGATATCTGTGTTTGGATACTCTCTGGTGATATGCGTAGAGACAGAGGAGTAGTGGGAAGTCACACTAGTACATAAGACAGAGTATTACTATCTAGCACGTAGGACATACAAGGGGAGTATATGTATCACGTGTCTGGGTCTGTGGGTGGTGTGCTGACATGATCGTCTATGAGAGGATCGATATGTACAGATACACGGAGAACACTTGGGAGCAGAAAGTGTTCTTTCACACAATTGACATGAGAGGTGGGAGATCTGACAGTATAGGAGAGGGTGGAGGGGTATTAGTGAGGCGGGGGTAGTGGGATATGGGACGTAGGGGCGTGAGGGAGATAGAGGGTGTGATAAACACAGAACCACAGACGCAGGGGCACACACAAACACCACTAACACACAGGAAGAGACACGAACACACAGGGAGGTATGTATCACACAACTAACTTTCTTAGACGTGATAGTTTGAGAGACATCAAGTGGTGACTCATATGTATGAGAGTTAGGAGTTTGAATGAGATGGTCACAACACATACACACACAGGTGAATATCGATTAGTGTCATGATACAGTCGGAGTGTTCTGGATTAGAGTGGGTCATGGTATATTCTTATGTATCAGAACAGATTGTATAGGAACACATTCTTCACCTATTGAGAGTGAGCTGGAGGGTGCTTATTGTAACACTGGATCTGTGGGTGTGAGATGGGGTGAAATGGAGACGACATGCAACACAATGGGTGTGGCACTAGGAGATCGACACACACAAATAGTAAGGATATGGGGGAGGGGGGATGGTTGTTAGGGATACTAATGGGGATACATGGACATCATCTCTCTCATATATCTATATCACACATAGGAACACACACACACACAACACACACACACACACACTTACACACACTACACACACACATGGGAGATAACACACACACACAACATACACACAACACCACACAACAGGCGCACACACAACAGAAGTGACACACACAACCACACCAACACCTCGTGGCACACACACACACACATACATACATACACACACACACACAGGACATACATACTATCTCTATGTCTACCTCTCTACCTATATCTATATATCATACACACACAACAGGACACAGTTGGGGTGGTCACACATCAACACACACACTACAACACACACAAACACACACATGACATAAGTAGTGGATGATGGTAAGGACACACGGTGGTGGTTTGTTGGTGTGGTGGAGAGGTGTGTGTGGAGACAGTGAGACATAGTTGCAGAGAAGAGGGAGAGGTGAGTGTGACAGACAATGGGTTATGTTGAAATCTATATGGTTAACGACGCGCGCGGAGCGTTGTGGTATGGTAATATATGACTGTGGGGTAGTGTTCACTAGTTAACATGGGTAGTAAGCGACTGACATTAGTAATTATGGTACGTGATGGGGACACTCAAGGGGGGGTCTATAGATAACATCATGGGTGGATAGATAAGGAGAGACAGGGAGCGTCTTTCAGGTGATGACTTAATGGTAATAGACAGTAGATTCAAATTGGTGAGGGATAGGTAGACACTAATGAGGAGTCACGGCAGCAGGCGAACAGGCGTGACACACGAGGTGAGGGTCGAGTGTAGAGGACAATTGTATATTCTTATTAATGATGAGGAGATGATGTGACGTGAGACAATATATTAGGGTTTTGAGATGAAGGACTACATGGCGAGTGTGTCTATGTAGGCGTTTATAGACAGATGAGAGGGTGGGGTCATAGTCAGTGGTAATGATCTGTGGCGAGTGTGGAACGACAGTTAAGATTCTTAAGGTGGAACATTGGGTGAAAGAGTATACACACATCTAGGACGGGGAGCTGTGAGCAGGTTTTACAAGACATCTGAACGTGAACACACAGGTATGATAGCGAGAGGTGGAACAGGTATGAGGTGAAGGTGTGTGGAGGGGACGACATTGTGTGGGTGACAGCGAGGCGCTGGGGTGGAATAGATGGAGTTCTGCATTAATAGATGTTGGGGGGCGAGATGGGTCGGAGGGGACAGGGAATTAGAGGGATGTGAGAGGATTTGACGGGCGAAACTGACTGTATCATGTAGAGATTGGTCACAGGAATGAAGACAGGTCAGACTACACTGAGATGCCACACACAACTGGATGGGTTTAGACAGGACGGGATGATCAAGGGGACAAGTAGACGGAAGGGAGGGCGAATGGAACACATATATGTACACTAGCGAAGCTGGCACACAGGAGAACGGTTTGGACTGTATAGGAGGATACTGATGGTATATCTATATCTCTATAGGACTATATCTATATATCTATATTATAGTGTAAGTGTGTGCGTGTGTGTGAGTGTTGCGAGAGAGAGTAGTGCGGCGTGAGTGTGTCTGAGAGCGAAGCGAGAGAGAGTTTTCTGGCGTCAGAGAGATGGAAGGGGAAAGATGAGATGTAGGGACTTGACGAGGTATTTAGTAGTGAGGCAGCTAATGGGGGGAACATGAGGATCTTAAGGTAAGTCAGTGTAGTTTATCTACAGGGGACATATGTTTTCTTCATTAGTATATACTGGAAATGTGGGGTCGATGTGTAGAGATGTTCAGAGGAAAGCGAACTACGACAGTGAGGTCGTTAGGGGAGGGTAGGGAATTGAGCAGACTGAGTAGACAATGTACACAGATTACATAAGACAGGTGGGCAATCAGAGAGTGGCATAAGGATGAAACAACATGAGTGAGCAGACAGTGACTAAGAACATGTGCGGAGATTTATAAGACAGCAAAATGGAAAAGGTGGGTTGGGGGCGAGGTCGAGTTGGTTACACATAGCAGGAGAGACAATAGTCAATGAGTTAACACATGCTGAGGGGACACAAGACAAGACAAACTAGAGAGGTGGTAGCGGACTGTGATAGTGACTCAGAAAGTAGTGTATCACTTTCGGATGTGTTGGAACTTGTGACGGACACAGATCACAGTGATGGGGAGGTCACGAGTAGGTACGGTGAGTCGGACACATCAGGAGGGTTCATAGTCTATGGAGGGTGACAGGAGGGTTGGAGATAGGAGGTATTCAAATTGAAATCTTTGGTATCGCGGGAGGTTGATTACACATCAGAGTGTATAATGGAGTGGTCACTGCAGGGTCAACACTATGGACTAGAGCGTCTTGGGATATGGAAGGCAACATGTGATTGAGACAGAGCGGGTGACAGTTGGAGACGGTGACATTATATATATTCACATGGGACTCTGGGATACCTATCTCTCTATCTCAGCTGAATCGAAATGTATCTCTCACAGTCTAGTTGGAGACAACACATTGGGGATATACTCATGGGACACACAACTAACAGAGGACACTTTAGCATTATGCAGTTTATCACTTTATTTCTTGATGACAGCACGTGGGTAAGCGACGAGTCACACTGGCTGGAGCGACCTTGATTCACACAGATAGGAGAATACATCGTTGTGTAGTACACACACATGTGATGACTAAGATTGTGGAGATAAGGATTTGTTCGTCAACAAGATAGAGGGGAGAGCTAGGAATAAGATAGTCATGAACAGAACAGTCACATTAGTGGTGGTGGTGCTCAACTCACTTGTGAGGAACGATTACGAATGGTGTGAAGTGGGGAATTATGTATCAACACACTATGAGACATGAATTTACTATCTTGGCTTGTCTGCTCTCTGTGTGATTCGTGTGGATAACTTGCTACACAGTATATCTATTTTACACAAGATTGGTGCGACACTCTCACTTGATGAATTAGTGATATGGGTGTGGAGCGTGATTAGAGTAGTGATCTTATCACACAAGTACGACATTTTGAGTGAGAGAGAGCTAGGTTAAGAAAGGGGACTATTCTATGTACAGAGTTCAGGAATGACATTATGGCTGACACTGTAGATACACATTGTAATAGATAACACGATATGGTGAGGCGAGTGAGATACGTATACGGCGAGTGATCTGTATGTGTGAGTGGTTTAGAGGATCCAGTAAGTGACTACTGAGAACGTGGCAGCATGTCGCGTGCTTATTGTACTGAGATAGTCATACACCATTTCAGATGATAAGTTGACACAGATACTTTCTAGAATCATGAGCGGCATGAATGCGTGTATGAGCATTATACTTTTTAGGGACCACAGCGACGTGTAGTCCTTGCGGTGAAGTGTGTGAGCACAGGGGAGCTAACACATACGGCAGCTCAGGACACTGAACATTATAGATAGATGGTCACACACATCGACTGAGGGGATAGTTCAATCGCAGTATCAGGAGACAGAATCTATGTATCTACTGACAGGGGAATTCGGGTTGTGAGATGCTAAGCATAGCGTAGATGACAGACACTGCTCACAAAGTATGAGGAGGATGATAGAGGACACAAACACGTCTAGAAGGAGATGACACAGTAGCGAGATTTGTCTCTCTAGTAGGCGCAACAACAACACCGTCTGCACTCTAACATAGATGTGGGGCGTGAATGTGGTGTGAGTGAACCGAACAGTCTCTTAGTTGCGATGTTGTCTAATAGTATCTAGTAGGCTGTGTACTACACATATACATCATGGAAACACAATATGCACAGTGGAGGTAGAGTTGGTGAAAAAACACTCTAGGTGATCTGATAGTCTCTGGGAGGACAGATATTAGCGATAATAAATGCTGAATGGACATCAATGGGAAGATGGAGTGGTGTGACTAGCAGACTGGTGTGCGCGATATACTAGCATGGACGCATTGATGGACCGCAGACTGTGTACACATGGTTCTAGTATTAGAGGTCAGCACACATCATTAGCATTAGGGACACACTTGGTTGGGGGTCTATAATTGTGAATGGGTGGGAAGAAGTGTGAGGAAGTGTGGGGAAGACACGTCACACTGGGCGAGACGATTCTGTAGAGCGAAGGATAGAGATGAGAACAGTGGGTGGGTGATTTGCGATAGGGACACACACACACATTACACAGGGGCGCAGTGGGAGCACTGAGTCGTGAAAGAGAGTGTAGTGGGCAAGTGATAGAAGGAAGGCGAGTATGTGAACTCATGTCTATAGTGAACGAGTGATGTTATGCGAGATCTACAACGGTGGTTTCACACAGATGGGGTTAGTCTAAGGAAAGTAAGTGGATACATAGGCTGAGGAGAGTCTCGAGAGATGATTATGGAGACTAGAGTGGGTGTCTGTGATCACGACACAGTGCATGGAGTGAGCATCTCTGGGATGTACCTACGATGGAAGAAGGTGAGTAACTGGAGTATAGGGATATTAAACGCAGTGTGAACTGAGTGTATGAAGATGTCTGTTACACGAAACATGGAGGCTGGTGAGTGTGGGAACGGAGAGTGACTATTGATATTAGACACAGATCATATATGTTTTAACTGTGTGGTGTAAGGGGGGTGTCGCAGCGCAGTTAGGTTGGTGGGTCACACAACGGGTGGAGATTAGATGACAGGCCAAAACGGGTTACATGTAATGGGAAACTACTGATGATCATGCGAATGGGAGACATGACTCATGGAGATATAAGCAGGACACAACAACTCTACATGAGTGAGTATAGCGAGGTGATGTTCACGTGCAGGAGAAAATATATAGGGTGGCATCTCAGGATAACGGACTTGTTAAGGTACACAGTGGAGAGGACAGGACATAGAAGTACACATGTGGGAGGGGTCTCAGTACAGAACAAGGTAGTGAACGATGGTAGTTATATGTTCAGTATTGATCACACTAGGAACTGAATGGGTATTGTTACTTAGGATCTATGGTAAGCACGTAGGGCATAGATCTCTATGACAAGTAGGACAACACAGAGACACTGAGTATGGAGGACAGTACGTGCGACTCTCAGGGTGTAGTCTATAAGACGAAGGGATATAATCTCAGTGACTTACACACATGGTGAAGGGGGTCATATAGAAGTAGTAGTGGACAGGCAAACTAGATGACAATGGAACCCACACAGGTGATAGGTGGTGTTGCGTAGGATGTGGTGTTCCTATCTGCGTGGGTTAGTCTAGGTGACATTGGTGACAGGTGGTATAACATCTATACAGATTACTAGGACACGGAAGCGTACAGGGATCATCGGCCGGGTATGGAGAGCATGTAATGGGTTAGATAGAGGAGTGGGGGGGATAGGGTCTACACAGCACAGATGACGAAGGTGGTTATGGAGGGGCGTAGTACTGGGATGGTGGTGTGAGGAGGTGTGTGAAGGAGTTAGCAGAATACACACAGGTAGAGGGATGGGTGAGTAACACGGTTACAACGAGCAGGAATGAAGTGACACAATAAAGCACATATGGTGTGTTGTATGGGAAGGCACGAGATGTGCATGGTACATAGTGATGGGGGTGAGTGTTCAAGAACTTATTATCATAGTCACACTGGAACCACATAACACACTGCATACTATCAGGGTCACTTGAGATAGGGGATCATGAGAGGGTCTGGGGTTGGGTGTTTATGATAGCACGCAGTGTATTATCTGAGATGGATATTATGAGGGATTATCAATTGTAGGAGAGAGTGAGAGGAGCTCAGATTTTATGGTGTATGTGATGCACTTGTGATAGAGAGATGTTCTGAGGATGGGGGTTATATGGGGAGCACATGGCAGATTAGATAGCATCGGACTGATACGTGTTAGTCACATTGGGGGTAGATTTGGGTAGGGGTGTAAGGAGAGAACGACATGTACTACAGTCTACTATTGGATGGAGAGGTGTGTGTGGGACGTTGAGTCTGTGGGGTGTATTATTCTAGGTGGTGAGGTAGAGTCTTGGTTATCTTACTCTTGTGGAACTCTAGTGTGAGATGTCTAGATTTATCGAGTTGGAGAGCGAGACGGAGCGATTATGTAGAAGAGAGTGTACACACACTTGAGCATCTCTGTGACAGTCTCTGATGGTAGATGTAGTAAGGACGCTGGTGGGGGTCTATATATAGGGGAGATGGAGTGGAACTAGACACGGCAGGAAGATAGGAGAGAGTTTGTGTGACTGACAAGTATGTAAGGGGGGAGGATTATGGAAATATAGTATTGTTTAGAGAATAGGTTGGGTTTTTGTTTAAGTGTTTTATGGTAGTGGGTTTTGTAGATTAGGTGGGTGTATAAAAGGGTTGTTAAGTTAAAAAGGGTGGTGGGTTTGTTGATAGTTGGTGGAAGGGGGTGGGTTTTTGGGGGGGGAGGATGATGGGGAATAGAGATATTATTATTATTAGGTGGTGGTGGTTTGTGTGTGTGGAAAAATGAGGTTGAAATTAAATGGGGTATGATTATGGAAGATGTTGGGGTGGAGGTATTGATTAATGGGGGGGGTGGGGAGGTTTGGGGCGGGAGATTATTTAGGGGTGATTGGGTTAAGAGGTAAGGGGAGAAGAGGGTGGATGGGGTATGGATGTGAGTTGGGGTGGAGAGTTGGTTGGAATGAGGTAGACACCAGGTCTGTATCTATAGTGACCTGAGGAGCTGATGCAGCCCATACAAGAGAGAATATCTAGGACTTGGTAGGACTGTTAATGGACACATATTGTAAAGTGACTTGTTTTTGCAACATCTTTAACATAAAAAAACAATCTTTGTAGTGAGACAATCCCTTTAAAAGATCACGAGCACAAGCCTCAACATTTGTTTTGCCACCTTCTTAACAAAATATAGAAAATATCTCACAAAGTGATGACAGAGCACGGCCACTCTACCACTGCCAAGTGGTCACAGCTAATACGACTCATGATATCCATATGAGAGCTCTTTATCCTATCGTGTGTCGCTCAACAACTCTATGCAGTCACAACTACACTGACAGCCTATATGGGACCTGTAACCACTTTATAAGATGCGGTAGCCGAAGGCGCGCGGGCTGTGTACGCGGGCACTGGCGGACGTAATCCATAGTTGCTGCGATCGTCCGTAGAGAGACACCTCTCGCAGACGGATCACGCCCGCGAGGACACATCTGTAAAGATGCGCGGAGGTCTCGCAGCTTAGTCGCCCCCGGTATATCGGAAGCGCACTGTATAGAGGAGGCGTCTCAGGATTTCAAACATAAATCACAGTTAACATCTTAGCGTCTCCGCCATTACCTCGCGCTCTCGAGTATTCTACTACGGCCTATCGTAGCATGCTCAGGGCCCTTAGAGTGTGTAAAAGAGCAATTAGGCGCTCTACTAGGTTCTATCGACATCATTTTTACTCGTTTCTGGGTCACACACACAATAGTAAACATCATAGCGAGACAACGAACAACGCACGACGACATGATTTAAACGTCAGTCTTTGCACTGATCACACATGGTTGGCTCACTTTCGTCAGACAATGGATATGTGGATTACAACATCTCTTTACTCTTGATAGATGAGAGATCTATAGATATAATTAGCTGTCTGACACACTAGGGAGGTGTGGAGACTCCTAGATATTTAGCACTGACACATCATAGTAGTTATGGAAGTATGTGTGGTATGGTCATGATATTGAGAGAGATTGCTAATATAGTATGTGTGAGAGAGCGGTCCATCACTGACACTTTCTGTTCACAAGGAGAGGACACGTATAGGCTTAACATATGACACTGGTATGCAATATGTGTGTTAAATTGACTCTTATAGTGATACACAGTACTCGTATGGAGATCATCTCTGTGATGGAAAATCTCTTATGAGGTAGTGCACATATCTCATGTTGAGGACTTGTGTGCGATATGATGTCTATGGGGGCAGATCACGCTCCCAATATAGAATACAGATTGCAGACTTGACAGACTGGACATGTATCTATATAGTACACCGGACACGGGAGGTATAGGGACATTAGTCACAGGGACATATCTGTTGTATTTCTCTGGTAGAACAGATTCTAAGAGTAACAGTTGAGCGATGTGTTGAAGGTTGATATCTAGTTTTGATTAGAGAGTCTTCTTCTATATGTGTATTCTGGCGTTTATTAGATTAAGAGAGGCGATTCATATGAGTGTATGTGCTTGGATCTCTAGAGCAAGAGAGTACGGAGTCATTCTTTATAGGTACATGAGCACTCCGATGTAACACTACATGGTTATCTCTGGAGTAGAGATAAACAGTCTGGTAGAGGCTAAACACGTGTGTATCAGACTCAGGTTAAGTTAGTGGGTGGCGGACGGTACTGGATTACGTGTGGTACTAGTATAGACAAAAAGTATAGGATCTACTGATAACACTAGATGTGATACGGTATATTCACATAGGACGAGGAAGTTTGATACTACATAGGAATAGTTAGACTCTCTAGAGAGTTCTCTGAGACGTGGATCCACACAGGGTCAAACTCTCTAGTCTAGAGAAGTTCATAAGTCTGACACACAAAAGTTCGGGTAGTGTGTCAGCGAAGCAGGTAGATGTTGGATCAGTATTTGACTAGAGGGTTTTGAAAACTCAAGGGAGGTGGGTGAGTGACTGCATGTGGATCTAGAGAGACACAGTCTTAGTGTGTTATCAATGTATAACACAACACAGGAGTGAGGTAGATGTGGCACAAGTGCGGTAAGGGAGAGTTCTGGTATAGACAAAGTATAAGAAACAGGGAGTTTATGCATGTCTAATTACAGTACGCAGATAGCAACAGGATGTTCGATATGAGGCGTACACATATCTACAGGGAGTATATTGAGTATGGGAAGGGGCACAATATCTCTATCTACAGGAGTCCGACAGGCGAGGGAGTAAACACGACACTACAAGACTTTTTATTGATTGACAAGTATGTAATGGTGTATAGATAAGTTATATATGATATAGTGTGTATGTGAGGTGTTGTACATGTGTTGTTAGAAGTTTTGTCACAGTGCTGAGTCGGTGGTAGGTTTACTGGTTTGACAGGTCTGGGTGAAGAGTCTAGTACTTACAGTAGTCTTATGTGTAGTATTGACAAGACTATGGTCGTGTGTGAGTGATGTATCACTATGAGGATGGTTGTATAGGGGCGTGGTGATATACTGAGTGTGTTGTGTGGATCTGGTCGTTTGTTGCGATGTACGTCAACTCTACATAGGCATTCATCTATGTGTGGGGGATGAATGTGTTTTGGTAAATGGTGGACATTAGGGAATGGGTATTATGTTTGTGTAGGATGTGAAGGGTTTGAGGTGAATATTAGGTTTGCGACATAGTGTAGCAAAAAAGGGGTTACGGGGTGTATGTGTGTGTGGGGTGTATTTGGTTGGGGGTTGGATGTTTTTGGGTATGGGGAGGATATAGTGGTTGGATGGAATAGTGTACGGGAGGTGATTTTGTGGATAACTGTGTGGATGTGGGGGGATTTACATGAGGATATTGGTGATGGGGTTTGGGGGTATTTGGTGATATGTTTGGTTTATTTTGTGAAGGTGTTGAGGGATCAGGTGGTGAGGTGTGTTGTGGTTAGGTTAGGTAGTTTTGTGTTTTTTTTTAGTAGATATGGTGGGGTTTTGAGTTGTGGTTTGTTGAGTGGTGGGTGTGTGTGTGTTGACACTTTGTGGGAATATTTGTGGAGAGATTATTGTTTATGGGGGGGGGCAATGTTATTAATAATAGAAATGAGTGAAATATTGCAATTGATATAAGAAATGAATATGTATTTTTATGGATATGTAATGTTATAATGGTAATGATTAGTATTTATAAGTTTTTGTGGTGCGTGAAAGTATAGATTTAAGAATTATTTGTATTTTAAGATGGACACTTATATGTTTGTTATAAAAATATGTGTTTATCAGAATTTTTTTTTTATTGATATGGCGCAGTTATATATACATTGGGATATGGTGTTATTTGGTTGATTTATTAATTGGTGATAAAGAAAATGAATTAATATGAAAAATTTATTATGGGGAATGGTGATGGTTGGTGTAGGACAGACCGTTTGCGGTCCTCCACCTTATGAGGATGCCCCACAAGGTGGCTCATAGGTTTAGGTCTGGTGAATGCTTTGGCCAGTCCCGTCACCGTTACCCAGCTCGTGAGAGAAAATTCACTCAAAAAATGAGCTTTATCCCATTTTCGTGTATCTAGTCCAGATCCTCCACAGATATGGCCCCAGGAAAGCTCCAGTGTTACACACTTAATCAGCATAGCCAACAACCTCATTGTAAATGCTCTTCTATAGAAGTTAGCACACAGCAGGTGAGATGTGGACCACCTCAAACGAACCCTCAATTCCATAATTAGCACTGTAAGACACATGTGGGCGCCGCTCTCCATTCCCAGAACAAAAGACTTGAATGGAACAACCCAGCCGCCACCGGGCATTAACCGATATCTCCATTCTTTGGATTATAGAAGCGTGATCATATCGCGTCAACTGAGTCACTGGACATGCATATTCATATCTTAAAATATGGGAAATCCCCCGCACACATAGCCACACACTTCCCATGCTTGCCACGAGCGCAGGGGGTGCACCGATTAAATCAAACTGGACTAAAGGGAGTCCATAGGATAGGGATGTCTGATAATCCCGGGCGTAGTGTAGGTCCAACGGTTCTGATGATTGGCCACACCTGGGCGTAGCGGTAAACTGGTACCAATACCCTGCCGCGGTAATGTCCATTTTGGTGTTTTCTGTCAGAAACTTGCATGAACCAAGTAGGGAGGAGTTCATAGACCGATCCCAGGTGTGGTGTGGAGGTGTGTATGGGGCTGCCACACTGGTATCTGTCCCCTCCACAGATACATCACAGCTAGGGGCTCCGGTTTCTGCGGTCAACCGTTGATACCAGGAGGGGGGGGTCGCCTAAGATCATTTCCCAAGAGCATCCGCACAAACCGAAGCGCCAGCCACATATGCCCGCCCCATCGTGGGCCGTAAACCCAAAAGGTAACTGAGGCACATTTTTACTGCCGTTTTGTCTTTAAGAACCCATACTATATTGCCCTCTGAGTCTTATCTCTAAATTATGATCCTCTTCTGTATTAAATTTGTCTAAGTTCGCCCTCCAATGGCCTAATTAAATCTATGCGCGAATTTAATCTGACAGTTAGTCTCCCTGTCGTGATCATCGTGTGCCTCACACAGCCTCTAGCACACAGTCACTAACAAATATAATATCATACCCAACAGGTTGGTTTCGGCCGCGGCCTTGTTAATAAGTCGGGTAAATGGACCAGTCCCCTTATAACCTAAACGATCAGAAACTGGTGGCCAGCCGTTTCCAGTGGTGATTCTGGACCGGCGGTTCTAGGGTGTCTTGCTAGTTCATCCCCCTGGTTCCTCCAGTGCCTGTGTGGACAGGGGTTAACACGTGGAACAGTATCTGGCGTGTACCCTTGTGCACCCGCAAGTCGGGCCGGTCGACCCGTCCGAGTGGGCCAGCGGGGCGCAGTGCTTTTTCCTTGTCAGCCCCTCCATTTTCCTTACGCAAGGCATCTGGCGTCCTTGGAGGTACAACGTTTGGGGTCATTATCATGTTGCAAATACGCCCTGCGGCCCGAGTTGACCGATGGAGGGGATCTCATGCACTCTGCAACAGAGTCACAGTACCTTTTTGGGCTCTTCATGGTGGTTATCCGAACAATGACGCCAATGCGTAGCCCCGCTACCTGCTGCGACAGGCACTCATGACAGCCCCAAGAAATGCGAAACCACCACAGTAGCAGTGGACAGCACTTTTCTTTTGTACACTCATCACCAGTTGTCGCCCCACTGCCTCACTCTTGACACCATCTGAGCCAATATGTTTATCTTGGTCCCCTCATTAGACAATAGGAATGGTACGAGTAATCCTTGTCTTAGTCTGGCTTAGAGTCTTCAGCAAACGTGTATGTACCTGGTGGGATTGGGCTCTTTCTTGTGTCATTATCTTTTTTTTAAGGAAGGCCCCCCTACTGTTCACACAATGTATTGCAGCGCGTGTACAGTACATTCAGTGACCTTACTCGGAGGCTACGTGTGCTGATCCCTGCGCGTTACTCCCAGCAGCGTGAGGGTGCGTCAGCCCCAGCTGCACACTGCTATAAGACCATGATATCTACTAGCTACTCCACTGATCGGCTTACTCCATATCACTTATTCCCTCACCGCGACACAATCTCGATCGTATTGTACGAAGCAGGGAGAGGAGGTGTAATCCATAGTTCTCTGTGAGACACTATGATTAACCTGTAATTTCGGCGCGCAATCCTCACCCATCATTAAGAACAGTGCAAACAATACGCAGTGTAAATGCACAACACCCGACCTGAAATAACACCTCTGGTGTATAAAACATTCCCTATAAGGTGGCTTCCTTATGGGATGCACAGCCATGTTACCTGTTCTACCAAAGTTTTAGACATTGATGGCTTGTGTGTTGAGATTATCAAGCTGTACACTGCAATAACTTCTATTGAATCAAAGTGTAATAATCTGCAGTGATCTTGTCCCCATGATAAAAGAAATAATAAAAACATTTACAAAGATTTGAGGGATGTATTACACTTTTGTGAGAACTGTATATCTTGTGCAGTGAGCTTTTGTTAGTTTTTAGAACTAACAAATAGCAGCTCAATTTATTCCATAATAGCATACCTCTAAAAATTGCTGTCACCATATAATATTAATTTCTTTTAACACAAAAATACAGAGCCACAACAGTAGGCACTAAGACCCCATTCAATCAAATGCATTACTGCTATCTTCTGTTACATTTCCCTAAGATCAAGGTCTTTGAGTAACAGTTTGATCAAATGGCCCACCTATTGTAAGATCCACAACAACAACGAAAAGAGTGGCCAGAGGAAGATGTACTGTACATGAAAATAAAAATTGGGCCAAAAAAATAACATTAAACACATATAAAACTCTTATAGCACCGAACGAAAATATTAATAACAACATTAATAAACACAGACAAATGTCCTCAGACAAGTACATGGTTGAAAGAACATTGAGAAAGGAGAAATTCTGAACTAAAAATATATAGCCACAAACATCACAAAAGCGAAGGCTGAGGTGGGGTACTAGCAATATAACAATATATAATCTACACACTATAGCGAGGTAATAAAGGGATAGAAATGATTGTCACACTAGTGGTACAGCGAGAGGAATACAGCACAGGCAGTCCCTAGACGCCTTGGACCGCAGAAACGTGCCCGTACGTCTCCGGCAGCACAGAAGGCTCGGTCCCCTGAGCACCCTAATACCAAGACATACACCTCACACTGTTTTCCATGGCTCCTGCAGGGCTTGTGTAGTCCGGACACCTAATTTTGTGCACAGACGAGTCGGCACAGTCGTCATAAAATGGACCCAACATCCGGCTCCCAAAATATATAAACACGCATTGGTCCAGTTAGTTCGAATGCAGCGCAAAAGAGCAAGACGACGAATTCGCGAATCTCGGCCAGTTGCTGCATGCTCCCGATAATACTTCAGGCCATCTCAACACACATGAGGAAGATGGTACATTGATGACAATGGAGCAGGTAACAGCTCTGCCCCATGGGAAAAGATTCTGCCTGCCCGATGGCAATCAGATTTCGGCACAAATGTTTCCACAACCTGCCTTTCAAAGAAGTACAGAAGATCCCCGCAATCATCAAATACTGACTGTTGGCTGAGGCAATTCCTTTATACCCTGACAATGTTAGAGATTTCCTCTGTGGTCCCATTTGCCCCACCATGCCCCCGAGCCCAAGTTAGTGTAGCAGAGGAGGACCGTTCTCTCACTGGAAATAATAGATACAATGTGAGTCATGTATGCACGGATCTGATGGCAGGCGATACTATTTCTCAGAACAAACGTTCTCTGGGTACTAATCCACATATGTTTCCTGCAGCCGTCTTTGGCATACTTTAATTTTTTTGTGTTCTGAGAGTCATATCCAATAAATATACTTACACTGACAAGCAAAACATTGGCTAACTGTTTTGAACATGTACTTCGGCTCCATATCTCTCCATCCACTAACCATACTGCTTTTGTCTCTATGACGCTACCTGTAATTTTATATATACAGTCATCTTACCCTAACATATTATACACTAAATTTGACTTGCAGAGTATATACGCATTTTGCTTCTCTAGTTCTGCAGATTCCTTTCCCTTGTAACTGCATTTGTTACTGTTTCTGCTCCTAAAATCAAAATGTACATTTTTATATTATTTTGCTTAGTATTTGTGGCGGAAATCCACTTTGCTTTCAGTTCTCTGCCCTAATCCTTCTGGCTCTACTGGATCAAATTAAAGCACTATCTTGACCCAAAATCTGATCCCAGGTCTCTTCTACACATTCCCAATGTCTTGGCAACTCTACCCACAAGGATCAGATGTTCAAAAAACATTGCGTTCACCATACTTTTGCTTATTCAGTGGCTGTTCTCACCTAACATAGCTTTCTTATTGTATCATAAGGTGGTACGAACGCCTCGATGTTACCATTTTTACTACCGTAAAAGTTATCCTTAACATGTGCCATGCGTATGAGGGTAGTCAGGGAGTCCGGAGTCGGTAGTCAGAGTCTCGGAGGTTTGGGAAATTGAAGGAGTCCGGTGCTTTGACTTCTTGCCGACGTCCGACAGCCCTGGAGAGCTCTCTACAGCCCGTTATCATAGCACGCAGCACCCATCTTCTCTGGCTTTCGTATGCGCATTAATGGGCACCCCCCTAGTTGCAAATGGCAACTGATGCTCTGTTATTGAAAGGGATGGTGTCCTAATTTACCAGACCAATGACCTGTGACCTCCGTCGCGATCCTAATGGTCACATCCTGCCTCTCATAGATTCAGGTCAGGTTCGTTGATGTCTTTCATAAAACCTGTCTCCTGTCTGGTCTTGTGTGGTCTGCTGATGTCTTCAGCAATTTCTGCTGCGCATTAAAGTGTATTTATCATTTCATTTAAATGGTCTTCAGAATAGGGGGACTGTGAAAAACAAGCAACTTGCAATTGGACATCATTAGCAAAGGCCTGTCTATGTATTCACAATTATTCCCATTACTTGTGTTTTTGTTTACCACTGATATACCAGTGCTGGATCGGATCCCTCCGAGATCCCCTCCTCCTTGCATTCACTTAGGCTGAAGCTCATTTACAGTTCTGATGTAAAGCCCCCTTCGAATTCATGGAGCTTGTCTCTCACTTCAGAGTAAGGGACCGGTCACATTTTCACTTTATAACAGGCAGAAGAAACAGAATTACACTGAAGGGCCACACAATCTAGGAAATATGCACAATTTTGTGTCGATCCTGCCTGACTCAGAGTTAGGGGCCGAGCATTTTCTCTCCTCCCACACCAGCAGAAAACAGACAGCAACAGATTCTACAATGAAAAACAAACAGTTTTGTCCCGGTGCCTAACTCTCCTGCATAGAAGGGAGATCGTGCCATCCCCATAGAAAGCTGTAAACCCATACTCCAGCTGTAAGAGGAGAAGAGTTCAGTTGCTCAGTCTAGATTGAATGCAGCCTTTGTATGTATTACAACTCTTAACAAAATAAGACTGTATAGGAAAGACACAGTGACATTGGAATCAGAGAGGGGGGGAGTCTTGGAGCCAGCATGCCCACCCAGTGAGGGGGGAATGATGTCCCACCCAGCGTGGGAGGGAAGAAACGCCGCCGGCAATTTCCAGAGTTTGAGAGCTGAGCACAGTGTGAATCAGCCCGAACTAGTAGGAGAAAGCGAATTACATACCCCTTATTAAACCCTTGGTTTTCCCATGCCCTTAATATGCTGCTGTTTGTGTCCGTTTCACTGCTGCTGTGTATTCCTGACTCTGTACCAGTCTGTTATCACCTGGGACCCCGTGTACCTGCTATCTGGCCACAGCTACAGCTGCTGGGATCTTGTCACCTCTGCCTAAAACCTGAGTCCTTGTCCTGCACATCATCTGTAACCACAAGTAGCCACGTCAGGGTAGAGACCTATGGGGTTCCCCGTAGTGAAGTCCATTCAGCCTTGCGGCGGCTCCCAGTGGAGCCGGGGCCCCTTAAACGTGCGCCGCTCCCTGTCTGCCTAAATACCAATCACGCTTGCAGCTGACCCAGAGGAACGGACAAACTACTCAGGCGATAACGTGTCAGCAGCGCCATCTCACCCCGATTGGATCGTGACAGAAAATACTCTACTCAACCAAAGTTAGGCCATTAGTTTCAATTCAAGATTGTACATAAATTTCTTTTTCTAAAATGCACGAAATGACAGACCATCTCTACCTTTAGAATGCAACTGTTCGTTTCATTACTTTTTGCACAACTTGCTGATCTGGACAAGGATCTTATTGGTAAATTCAGAACAGGTGATTAACCCTGAATCTTGAATAAACTTAGGAGATCAACTTCTGAACTTTGGGATTCTAAACACATCCCCTCTCATCATGCTGTTCCACATTTTGACATCATGAGACAAGACAAACCCTTAACAATTAATCTACAGTACCTTGCATTGGAGGCTTCAATAGGATGTCACAAGACAATAGTGGCCACTGGGCTTAGAGTGTCCACAGAGTTTCAACAGCAGGGTTGCAACATACACACAAGAAGACTGGAAGATTCACAGAAAGGCAAAGAAGTGGACGGTCATTTTGGCTACATCACACACTGACGCAGCTTTCATTGTAAACAATGCCCGGTGGTAGTATTTGATGAATGTTACACACTAACTCCTGGCAGTATTAAGGAGGTGAGGGGTCAACCAAGTGTCATCTCAGAACATTTGTACCCATTTACATCAGCATGGTCTGTGTGCTAGATGACAGGCATCAGGCATATCCATGTTATAGGGGGCCCAGCGGAGCATCTACGCTGCAACGAGGGACCATGATCCTCAAGTGCACTTCAGTGATGAAAGTCAGTTTACTCTGAGCACAATGAATGGCCACCAAACGATGCTGCGAAGGCCACCAACAATGCTGAAGATGTCAAGAGGAGCGCTTTGCATCAGCCACTGTTGTTACCATGAGGAGCCTTATAGTGTGCGTGTGTTACAGTGTGGAGGCAGATGTCAATACAGAACCAGCCTTACACTTTGTGAATGGTACAGGCAGACAAGACTCTACTACTTCTGATTAACATCGTTAATCCAGTCACATGTGGTCCCATCTGCAACGAACAGCCAACGACAGCGCTAAACTTTCATCTCTTCATAGGACGACACATGTTCCATCTCATCGAGGTCGCATCATTAGGGTACCACAAATTGAGTGCCTGCACTTTCTCCAGACCTGAACCCCCCTAGAAAACCAGTAGCAGGAATCAGCTGACTCAACTCGTGTAGCAGCTCATAACTCTGGTACCCTGAACCTCAGTGACCGGGTGAGACTTCAAGAAGATTGGTAATGCCATGACCCCTCAGCAGTCAAATAGCTCAACTTAAGAACAACATGAAGCCATCATTGTCACAGATGTAATTAGATGCCTCAATACCACATGGCACTTACGAGACACTTACATTTTCCATGATGGTGTTCACCCTCCGCGCGTAGTGTTGCCTTTTTGTTTCATTAAATTGTTGAGATGGAGAACAACTCTACATTGCATGCTCAAACGAGTTAAATGAGGCCGACTTTCAGGATAAATAATCACTGGAGCGTGAAAATGTTTACGTTGTCCATAAGTTTCCCCCGAAAGCCGATCTAAATCTAACCTAACGCTTCTCTAGACTGTTTGGTATATATACTGTAAGTATTGATAAAACACAGAGAACAGCTCTATACTGATACCTCTATACTTGTAATCTATATATTAATTGTAGTTTCTAACTACTAGTACACCTGGCCGGCTTTTGTTCTTCGTGCCAACACGTTTTTTTATTGATTTCCCCTTGACCAGTCACATGTTTTTTAATCAGATCTGTCTCATGACATTTTCTGTGTTTTTATTATTCGAATGTTATTAATATTTTTGCGTCATACTAACAAAGTCTTCTGTTTAATTAATATATCTGTCCATGTACTTATTTTACACTCTTCCTCTGACTCTCTTTTCTTCTTGTTGTAGGTCTTATGTATGTGTGCATTTCTAGGGGGAATGCGATTGTCTGTTTTTGACAAATTTTTGCATTCTTTTTTTACACGTTTGCGTTGACCCACCTATCGTGTCAGGTAACTACTATGAGGAATAAGCTCTAGAGGGGGGTATTATTATAATTCTTGATCAAAAAGTGTTCTATTATAGACCTTTATTATCACTATGCAATAAATAAACAGAAAGCGCACTAGAATGCATTTTAAAACGCTTCGAGAACTTTTTATGCATCACTGTGTTATACTGTATTTGTCCGTTATGGGCGAATACATGCAATTTTAACAGAGCTACAACACACTCCCTGCGACCGAAGGGTCCATGTTCAAGTTGACAAGCACGGAGGTGCTATGAGCTATAACTTTAGATTTTTATTTAACATACTAAGTAAAAAAATAAAATTTGGGCCCCACCCCCCCCCCCCGACCAAAACCCCGAAAAACCAAACCATGTCAAAATCTCTGACATCCTAACAAAACGCGGTATCGTAGCCAAAGAGCTATTTTTCTTGATGTGAGGTTGATTTGAACAGGGGTTTTGGATGCGGATCTGACATCGAAATGTTTGGGATTTTTTTATTTTTTGACCTAACATATGGTGGAAAGAATGAACATGCTGCAAGTTTTCTTGTAAAAACTGCGGTTTTGAGAAATCGGAACACTCAAGAAAAACCTACGTCCGTGTTGGACTACAACTTGGATCACATCAATTTAGGTCCTATGGGGATAGTTTTTACAGTCGTTCATTTTGACTGCTTTGGCAAAATCCAAAACCACGTCACAACAAACCAACTGGAAATACGTGCCATGCGTAGATGGAACCTAATAGGTTAATGCATTCTCCTTCACAGCAAAAACACGAATACTAAGTTGCAGTTTACATCCAGTGAGTCACAGGCTGACATCTTCTCTTGATTTAGAGTGTTTTCACTCCTTCCCTTTCCGTTCTCCTTTCTGGGCCCAGACCACCATGATAACTTCTTAAAGCTACAACTTGTGCCTGAACATAAAACTACCCATTCTATTGCTTTATCCACAGTGGAGTGCCCTGTGACCCAATAAATGAGTTTCCCCACGTTTGTGCCACATACATAGTACTTCTGTCCCCTTTTAGTACGCCACAAAGTAATAATTCCCCCAGCAGGGGTGGACACACCATTAGTGCAGTTCAGTGAAAAGCTGCACAAGGGGCTCTGTAATTAAAGAAACCGTGCTATAAATCAGCTTTCTTGCAGGTAAATGCCAGAGGTGAATTCCATGGGCCAACAATAGTTGGATTGTTAAAAAGACATAATGTGCTCTAAGATAATAAGGTGGATAACAAAGGAGATGATAAAGTTGCACATATCACACTATATCACACTAGTTCACACGATCAGTGGGGCACTTACAGCTTCTGTATTCGACCCTGCCCCCATCCCCCACACACACACCAGTAATAATTCCTCGAGGACTGCTCTATAAAACAATAATGGCCTCCTTTGTGCTTCATACACAGCAATAATACCCCTTTAGATCCACATAGTAAAAATTACCCACTCTTGTGCTCCCCAAGTGATCATACCTCCATCTGCAGTCTGCATACCATAGACAGTTGGGGTTTCTTAGATGCCCCTCTTATTTCCAAAGAAAGTGTACCACATGCCATATGCACTTACTGATCAATTAACAAGAAGAGAAATGAATTGTTCTGTCAGCCTTACACACATGTTACCCTCTCACCTACGTTCAAGATTCTCTTCAATGCCCTCCTGTGACCTCTTCCCCTGTGTGCTATCTTTTATCTTTTCGTATCTGTCCATGTGGGGCATGGTAATGAGACTGTGGTGTCACTCAGGTGGGTGAGGGACAGTTGTTCCCAATATTTCAAAGGGAGTGTCAGTCGTACATTATTGTGACAAGCACACTCTGTATAGGCGGTGCCTTCAGAACACTGAGTGCTGACAGGATGCTCCTGCCAGAATGGAGGAAGGATAGTCCCTGGCTGCCTGTATGTGATGGATATTGTCGGTCTAGCATTTGCACATCGGCAAGGGGCAGTCTCAGTATCTAGCATTAAACTGTGGGTTTTAGGGGGGGACCTTTGGTCATCCTCTACCTTCAGAGCCCAGTTGCAACTGGTTTGACCATATTGCAACAACCCTTATAATTAAGTAACTGTTCATGTGTTACTTAAAGACAGAATATGTTTCAATAGATGTCTTATATGGAATGATGGTCATTATATGCAGTGGGGTTTTCCCTTGGGGGCAACTGTGTGTTTTCCTCCTAGATTCCAAAATATGTCTCGGCGTTAGTTGGCGCCCTATGAAATATTCTTAGCTTCATTGGCTTTTTCAGAAATCTGCTTATGTTAGCTGGCTTTCCTATGATAATTAACTTGTATTTGTATGAATTAGTAAGAGAAGTTTTGTGAGCCACATTAAAGTGAAATTCACATTATATATACCAGTCACTGATTATTCTCTATACCGGACACTAAAAATAATATAAAAAATATATAGTCATACTAAAATCTATGACGCGATTTCATAGTCTCACAAGATGCCACTGAGCAGCTCAGTAAGAACATTTTACAATTTCTTTTTAGGGCACATGGTGGAACCCATCAAGTATCCACAGGCTTTTAAGTCGAAATGTGCACTAGCACACTTACAGTCCATTGGAATGGCTGATGTTCAAATGACAAAACCATGCAGGCACATGGCCCCCAGCATTAATGAGCCTTCAACACCTGCCTCCAAAGACCAAAAGACAACAACTAAGAGCGATGACACTCGCATTGTCTAGAGCTGGTACAGAGAATTGCTTCCACCTATCTCAGTGCCTTTATCTGACAACTGTAGCCAAACCTCAATCTCTCAGGTTATATCTATTATGGCGTAGATTTCCACAACCATGTGGAAACTTTCAACCATAACAAAAGCAGGCATTAGACTTGGTTTTCTCAGTATTCATATTCGCTATTAAAGAATGCATAGCCAAGATGACCAAAGTGTTATGTTTACCTACTCACAGCAAATTACTTTTTATTAGAATGATATAACTAACAAATAGGGAATAACAATAAACAAAACATTAACAAAAAACAACAAAAGCAAACGTTATGATCCCAATGTGTTAAAAATAACATTGCTCTGATTCATTACTACACTTAATGTGCAAACTGTAACTTATTATTTCTAATGAGTCTCTTCCCCTCTTCCTCCTTAGCGAGCGCTCCAAGCGCCAGGTATTCCTCATTCAGTCCAACCAGGTGAAACGCATATTGCCCCTACCCCTCTGCCCAGTGACTGCAAACGGTTGTCCCATGTCTTTTTAGAATTAAAGAGAACCTGTCACATAGGTTGTGCCCCTCTTGCTGAGGGACAGCACAAGCTAGTGTCCGCTGCTATGTCCAGTTCTCAGCGCTGTGTTCCCTTATTAGCTGGTAAGCACGCTCGTAGTTTTTCAGCAGCATCATTAATGACACAAATCTTAACTTCTTGAGCAGCGACTAAAGCCCCGTCACCCACGCAAACAACGGCTTAGGATAGTCTCCCCCGCCCACACTTGGCACTTTATTCTCATATTTTTACTCACCTTCTTCAAAGTAACTAGGTTTATCAGTGTTGAGGTGGTGGCGGGGTATGCAAAAAACTGACTGATCTCATCTTCTATTGCGAGTGCGAATTGCAGACAGAGAGCGCGTGCGCGCTAAAATACCAGCGCGCGACTACGGACACTAAAATACTCTAAAACTACACAGCACAATCTTACAAAATAAGGGACTACGCGCAGCGCTGGAAACGAGCATGTCTGTCCACGGGGCCTTGTGCTGTCTCCGCAAGGGGGTGCGATAACCTATGGACAGATTCCCTTTAAGTGTCTGTCTGATTGGCTGGCAACCTGATCTCATGTGAGCGATGAAAACATCATCCACTGCTAATAGCAGGGATGAACGGACGGGTGCCAAATACTGAACGGCGAAGCGCGAAGGTAAGTATGATTCGTATTGTTTATCATGCTCTGACAGTATGAACACATGACTTTCTTAACTCCCGGAACACCCCTTAATTCCATTTGTCTGCTTGGTGATTAGACACTAAAAAGGAGGGTGTCTCCCAACCATTAAACTTTGCATGGCACATGAGCTAGGATATGCCATCAACAGTCACTAATAGGTGCGCGGGTCCCCCACGTCTGCGGATCTGCACTTATCATCGGGAATTGGCGCCTGCTAGGACCAAAAAAGTGTCTTGTAGGATTGTGTATAGACGGTCACAGCAAAATACACAGTAGTCTTCATTCACTGTTATTTCTATTGGAGTACACCCAGTGCAGGTGAGAGCCGTGTTTAATGGGCTCCCATAGAACAGAATGGAGAGTAGTGTACTAGTGCCCCTGGCTTTTCATTCCAAGCCCTAACTTTCAGGAACCTGTTCAAGAGATAGGTGCACCTATCATACTTTGCTAGCATGTCCTCTAGAACCTGCAGCTATCCCAGGAACAGACCCCCTGAAGTCCTCACTAGCTCAGAAATGGATAAGCCGGTGCACTTGTGCATGACTCCCTCCCAATCTGTTCATTACGTATATAAAAACAAAGTTCAACAGTATAGGTGAGCGGTGTGTTCAGCTGTACTCGGAACTCGCATAGAACAGAATAGAGAGTCATCTGCCATTGCAACTGGCTCTCCATTCTGAGCCAAGACTTGAGGGTCTTTTCCAATTAATATGCCATCAAAGTGCATGGTGGGAACATCTCTTTAATGTTGCTATCTGGTCTGACATCTACTTTTATTTTGGCATCTGGTCTGGGATCTAAATTAATTTTAGGGGTCTGGTCTTAAGTCTAAATTTTATTTGGGGTCTTATTCTGATCAGAGGTGTGATTTTTTTCGTTGCTAAAGGTACTGGTGCAGAAGTGAAAGGACCAAAGGTGAAGCTCTGCAGTGGTCAGGAGAAGTCATTACAACAGTCTAGACTGGATAAAGAAGAAAAGGAAAAGAAAAAAACCTGCTGACTTTCCCAGCATCTTTACTTAAAGGGGTATTCCCATTTCATTGATTAGCTGTAAACATGTGTAGGCAAAGGTAAATAAAAACTATTATCAAATACATTGCTGTTCTGATTTTGTTTTCCTTCAAAGTTAGGAGCAACTTTTAACTCCTGCTTTTGTACACAAGCTTCCCTAGTTACTGTCCTCTTTCTGCTCTTACAGGCTGTAGCAGGGGTTAGGCAGATATGTAGTACTGCCTACAACCTAACCAGGAAGTGTAAGTCTGAAGCTGACTGTGGCCAGTAAAACAGTATGGTGAGAAAACCCATTTAAGTTAATACCAGTCATAGTGTTTAAGAAGTCTGTGTTTCGCCATAGCCTCAATAACAGCTGGGTATTACTATTCCATGCATATATAAGATGTGTATTTGATACTGTACAGTGCTGTGGATTTTAAAAGTGCTATATAAATAAATTTCAATGTCAATTCATTTATACATATTCGGGGGGAATAGAAGAGTAATAGCATAATGCGGAGTTCTAAGAAAATATGCTCCAGAATTGTGGTTTTATGGGCAGTTTAAGTATTTACTATTACACAGATCAGAAGATGTTACAGGTCCTCTATGTTGTATATTCTGTCTATGACTATGTCTGATCAGTGCTTTATTCTCATAAACAATCTGCAGCCATGCTATAATACAGTACAGAGAACCTGTGTATCGGGTACATTACATGGTTGTCACAGTATGGTACTATTATTATATATGGTGCGTGTCTAGTGGCAGCATTTTTCCCCTGACTAAAATGTGGCTGTACACCTGTCCTTTACCAAGTGAATATGTGTTTCTATGTTCTGCTTTTATTCTCCTTCTCGTGTTGATGGTGTGGTTTACACATTTAAGGGAATAGCGAGGGGTGTAACCAAATAGAGCCAAGTTCCCCGCAGATTTCCACCTCCCCTCCCCCTTCTACGTTTCATTCCTGAATCCACCCATGCATTCAGTTAATAGCTGAGTTAATTGCACCAATACAACCTACAGCCCTGTGTTGTCATTCTCGCACCTGCTGTGACCTTGGCTTTTTGTCTGGGGTCTTTTTTTTAAGACAACCTTTTCTTTTTAAAGACCTAAGTAATCTCGTTGGGCCGCATGTATGAAAACTGTCTAGGTCTAAGACTTTCTCTGTTGCCCATAATAACCAATCAGATCTCCCCTTTCATTTCATATAGTGCTCTGAAGAAATTAAAGGTGAGCTCTTATTGGTCACTATGGGCAACAAAGAAAATGTTAAACCTAGACAGTTTTTATACATGTCTCCTTTATGT